>JAJPUD010001312.1:70855-90855 GCA_023553655.1 Myrmecobius fasciatus | reverse complement strand
AAAAGAAAAAATTTAGATATTGAGATCATGAAAATAATAATGTTATGGTTAATTATGAGATCTAAGTTATGGGTGACTAAGATGATATAGAAATGCCAACTAAGGAAATTATTAAGTAGCTGAGGAACAAAGAGGCCAGAGTGTTTGATGGGGCATTATCTTACATATTAAATCCCTAAGTATAAGACTAGGGGTTTGAAGAAAGAGGAAAACTATGTGCCAGGTACTGAACTCTTTATTTTTAACACACATTGCTTTATGAATCATGTTGGGAGAGAAAAAAATCAGAGCAAACGGGAAAAACCATGGAAGATATTAAAAAAAACAGAAAAAAAAGAAATGAACATAGCATGTGTTGATTTAAATTTAGCCTCCTTGGTTCTTTTTCTGAATACAGATGGCATTTTCTTTCCAAAGTCTATTGGGATTGATTTGGATGACTGAACCACTGAGAAGAACCAAGTATTTCATAGTTGATCATCGCACATTCTTGCTGTTGTTGTGAGGTATTGAACTCTTTAACAAAGGAGAGAAAACAATTTTGGGGCTGGCAGGTGACTGCAACAAGAATCTAGATCTGATATAGATGGATAAGGTGAACCTCAAAGGAGAAAAAACTTTTTTTTTTATAATGTGGCATCAAAAGGTTTTTGTTCTTAGAATATTCTCCACTGATTTTCCTGAAACCCTAGGATATTCCATCTATAAGGTGTCTGTACTTTCACGTTATGTGGTTCCTTTTTCTCCAAAACAGGAGGGGGTAGCAATTCAAGTTTGACAAATATTTATTAAGTGCTGACTGTACAGAACACTAGGTTAAATATAAAGAGAGATTCAAAGTTTAAATAAAGCGAAAAGGATATGACATCCACAAACAAGCACAATACAAAATGACACATAAGTACACTAAGGAGTTTGAAAAGTATTAGAGGAAGTCTGATGTAGGAAAAGGCATTACTCAGTGACGGAAAGGGAAATCTTAGATGGTTCCATTGAGGAAACAGCATTTGAACTGAGGTTTACAGAATGGAAAGGATTGAAAAAAAAAAAACTAAACAGAAACAGAAGAAAAAAATTCCAAACATAAGGAACAATATGAGCAAGGATAAACCACTAAGTATAGTGCATAGCAAATTACCAATCTTAGGGGAGTCTAGGTAATTGAAGAAAAATCACATAAGATTAGAACAGCATCAGATGGTGGAGGATGGAGAAGTTTAAGTCTTATTGAGTTTACTAGAGAGTAATTAAAGGCTAAATAGAGGAGTGATATAACTAGATCTGTATAGAAGTATAATTAATTTAGCATTGCTATTAAAATAGAGAAGGGAGAAAATGGGAGTTCTGTTAGTAAATACCCTTTTGTAATAGTCAAGGTAAATAGAAATGAGAGCATAAATGCAAGAGGGGTTGCAATGAAAATAAAGAGAAGGCAATATATGGAGGAGATAGCATATAAGTAGAATCCAAATCCCATCACTGGCAATGTCCCACCTCCTGATCTTTCTCTCCCTGTAATTTAGTCACCATTTGCCCAAACAAAAATCATTTCCTGCTGCTATCTAATTTTGTACTCTCATCTTGGGCCATTTTAGATCATGATGATGAGACCTTAGTCTTCATTGTCTTCATGTTCCAGCATCCTCTGGAATGGTGTTTGCAGAAATCTGCTTCCCTGTGGAAAAAACAGTAGCCCTGTCCACTGTCTGTAGTAGTTTTTCTCTCTTGCTTCTAACACCCTGGGCTAAGAGGGGGAATGGACAAATTCCTTGTTCCTTATAGTCACATTCAATGAATCATTCCTCAACTTACCTTCCTTAAATTTTCCCTCAAACTGCTACATACTGACTCTAGAGCTTTGTTATGGACATTTAATAGGGATAGAGATCCCTCTTTTCTTAAAGACTTCAGTGTTTCATGTTTGACTCTTTGTGACCCCATTTGGGGAT
Source organism: Myrmecobius fasciatus (assembly GCA_023553655.1). NCBI lineage: Eukaryota > Metazoa > Chordata > Mammalia > Dasyuromorphia > Myrmecobiidae > Myrmecobius > Myrmecobius fasciatus. The sequence goes on along the minus strand of JAJPUD010001312.1, from coordinate 88,906 downwards.
GGTTTGCCATTTCCTTTTCCAGCTCATTTTACAGAGGAGGCAAACAAGATTAAATGACTTGCCCAAAATCATACACCTAGTAAGTGTCTGAGGCCATATAGGAACTCAGAAGCCATTCAGAACATCTTCCTGATTGCAGGTCTGACAGTCTACTACTCTACTTAGCTGTCCCTAAGGATTTCAGTACCTGTTTCAGTCTTCCTTCCTACTTCAGTCCCTGTCCTTATACTTGGAGACTTCAAAATACATAATATCCCCTGTGAATTTTGAAGTTTGAGTCAGAAAAAGAAAGTAGATTTGATTGGAATGTTGGAGGTGTGATATTGGGAGGGGGTTTGAAATCTAGAAAGGGTTCTTTGTCTTTTCTTTTGATTTACACATATCAGTTCATCTTTGAACCTCTCAAGTGCAGATACTATACTAGAGCAAATAGCAATCAATTAATAATTTTACATTATGCTTGATTCTTAGCTATTACTTTTCATAAATCCTCTATAGAGTAACAACAAAGCATAGTTGAAATCTTCCTTTTGTTCTTTGGGTAGCAATATAAGCATTTACCTGTTTATCTCTCATTCTTGCTATATGATTTTTTAAATTATAAATTTCCTGGTTGAACCTTTATTTGCATCACATGAATGCAATTTTCCTCTAATACCTATGCTACATGGTTATGTTATGAATCACTGACCACCACAATCACTAGATGAAGTAAAACTACAGATGATACAAAGGGTAATGAAAAGGTGCAATGTTGGTGTAAGTAGTTTGCTATTTTGATGAATACAAGTAGCATAAGGAATAAATAGCCAGGAATGTACAGATCAGCTCATTTAAATGAAATTTTTCTTGAGTACCCATACAATCATCTATAGATCTGGTTAGATTTCATCCTGACATGAGAGAAGCATGACAAATGCTGAACAGAGTATATTTGAAAATAAGCATATTAAATAGTATCTACTTTTCACAGAAAGGGGTCAAGCAACATGCACTAGTAAGTGAACTCTTCTTCCAAGGTATTTCATGCTTCTTTGGTTAGTGAGCACCAATTAAAATTTTACTTTAATCCACCTGCAGCTTGGAGACCTCTGTTAACTTCAACTGGCCTTGGCTAATTGCTACAAGAATGTTCTTGTACAACTTCCCCTATAAAAATTCAAAAACATCTTATTACAACATTTATCTCATTCCACATTATGATATTACATTGCTGATATAAAGGAACACTGAACAGTGTTGTTATCTATACATTTAGAGTTATAGAATTGTGGATATTAGCAAATATGTTTGGAATAGACTCTTTAATGGTATTATTCAATGCACAGAGTAACCATCCCCTGTACACTAGTATTTACATTAAGAATATAATTTATTTTTTAATGGAATATTCTAGGGTACATTGGAGCATTTGCTGATGTTTCAGAGTTTGAAATGGGATTTCTCTCCAAGTTCATTATCTCTTTCTCTCCAGCATCTTGTTTCCTTTCTGCTTATATGATTTTATTTTCATATCTGGTAACAAAATAAAAAATACAGACTACAGGAATCTTCTGATTTAGTTGCTAGTGGAATGTCATTCAGAAATGAGACCAATGGTGATACAAAGAATAGTTATAGAATCCATTAGTTGCAAATATGTATAACTTTTAGATCAAATCCTCATAGAGTTTCCTTTCCTTCAAGTTTTATTTTTTTTGGTTTGTTTTTTTGTTTTTTTGTTTTTTTTTTTTTTTTGGAAGAGAGCAAACTGTTCAGACAAAGGTGCAACTTGGGTAAGATTTAGAATTCTGTATCAGGATAGCTTCAGGGAAGAATTAGCTGGTTGAGTACCATAATGATAGAACCAAGTCACTTGGGAAAGACCTCTCTCTTGAGTAGCTGAGTTCCTCATTTAGACTCCATACAAAAGTAGACCAAAGCTCCTATCCTTTTTTTCTTCCTCAGAATATGCTGCTCCTGAGACAGTGCTTTGATTTGGATGGACTTCCTTAATGCACTAACTGAAAGAGGCACTCGTTTCACAGGGAAAAATCATACAGGACATATGTGAAGCCCTAAGTAATAAGTAGATTTTTCTTTGGGTTACTGCTGGAGACAGCATGACAGCGAATAGACAATTGATCTTGGAATCTGAAGGTCTCAGGTTCAAGATCTAACTGTAACAAGCCAGTCCTTTGACTCTGGGCAAATCACTTAACTGCCAAGTGCTCTAAGAACTCTCTAAGATTATAAATTGCAGAGGTATCAACCTGCTTTGGTAGAGGAAGCTCCATTATTAGGGAGTCCTCAAAACCAAGGAAATCACTAATTCCTTATCTCTTATATGTTGGACCAAAGAGCTTCTGAAGCACCTTCCACTGAAAATTTGTTACTCTATTTAGACTACTGTTGAGGAATACTCACTACTTCTAGGTGCAAGTCCTTAAATTCAAAATCTCAGTTTTCCCCTCTGAAAAATGGATGCACTACTTATTAAGCTGAAATATTATGAGGATCCAATTAATATTTACTGTAATTGTCTGATAATGCTAGAAAACTATATAAAATTGAGTTTTTATTCTCTCCTTTTCCTCTCTCCATCTCTCACTAAATTCACTCTATTTGTTCCCCATTACTGCCAGGCGCAAATACAAAATGCTATTTGTCATTCAAACCCAAATATAACCTGTCACCATTCTACTTTTCCAGTCTTCTTACTTCTTACTCCCTATCATGTTCTCTTTGGTTTTTTGTGACCATCTCTAAGCTTTGGGCATTTTCCTTGGCTGCTCTCTATACCTGGAATTTTCTTCTCCTCAACTCTACCAATTAACTTCCCTGGCTTTCTTTAAGTTTTATCTAAAATCTCATTCTTTCCAGGAAGCCTTTCCCAACTCTTCTTTTTGTGTATGTGTGTGTGAGAAGAGGTGGAAATTTATTGAATACAAGCATTCAGAAAATGTGTAAAATAAGAAATAACAACATATATACACTATAAGAAGACATTTGAGGTATTCATCATTCTCTAGGTTGTGTTCTTCTATTAGAATATATAAGATATGGGGGAAAGGGGAAGGAGGGAGCAAGGTTGCAAGGAGGTTAAACCTCCCTCCAAAGGTTTAAAACCATTGTTTGGTTTTAAAAAATCCTTTCTAGGGAAGCAAATCTTGGAGCTGTATCCTCCTCCATTATTCTTGCCCAAACCCTCTTTAATTTTAATACCTTCATTTTGTTAATTATTTCCTACTTATACAATATAAATTTGTTTTTATATATGGGTTTGTATGTTGTCTTTCTGTTAGATTATAAGCTTCTTGAGGGCAGTGACTGTCTTTTAAAGTCCTTTTCTGTATCCCCAGTGTTTAGCATAATACCTAGTCCATAGCAGAAATCTAATAAATATATATTGATTGATTAGCCATGGCAAACCATGAAACAAAGAAAATGCCAAATGTCTTTTAGTACCACATAGATCTCTTGTTTTTTCAATGATAGCTTCTATCCCTTTTGCAGGCACTTTGCCACTATCAAAAATCATATGGCCTTTAGACTATCAATACACATTAATTCAGCTGCTGCTACTCTAAATGTGAGAGTCTTTTCCAAAGACCATTCATAAGGCATACTGTGGGAACAATTAAATCATAACTAGTCTGACATTGTTGTTATAAATAAAGGTAGAGGACAAAAGGAAGTTGCAACTAAATAGAAGGATGGTTCTCAGATTTTCCCTAGGTAGAGATTGGTAGAGTTGCTTTTAATGTAAATCCAAAAATAATAAATGTATCATTTTAACAGGTATTTGATTATTTCTCTTTCACATGTATATATGCATATTTCACAGTTCAAATAGATAAATAAAGCATAGACATATAGATACACACATGTATCTATGCATATGTATATTTATATGTTTCAGTCCATCTAAAGAATATGAATAGCAATGCTTTATGAAATAGTGAATGGAGAGAAAATAATTTTAAAGAAAGCTTAGTTGATATATCCATCTACACAATACCATTTCCAGCATCTTTAAGAAGGTAAATGGAGAAATTAAAGCTATCTATAGTCATGTGAAAAAGTGCTCTAAATAACTATTGATTAGAGAAATGCAAATTAAAACAATTGTAAGATACCACCTCATACCTCTCAGATTGGCTAAGATGACAGGAAAAGATAATGATAAATGTTGGAGAAGATGTGGGAAAACAGGGACACTAATACATTATTGGTGCAGTTGTGAAATGATCCAACCATTCTGGAGAGCAATTTGGAGCTATGCTCAAAGGGATATCAAACTGTGTGTACCCTTTGACACAGCAGTGCCATTACTGGGTCTGTATTTCAAGGAAATCATAAAAGAAGGGAAAAAGAGCCATAAGTGCAAAAATGTTTGTAGCAGCTCTTTTTGTGGTAGCAAAGAATTGGAAAATGAGTAGATGCACATCAATTGGGGAATGGTTGAATAAGTTTTTGTATCTGAAGATAATGGAATATTATTGCTCTCTAAAAAAATTATGAATAATCAGAATTTAGTAAGACCTAGAAAGATTTACATGAACTGATGCTGAATGAAACAAGCAGAACCAGGAATATATTGTACACAATAATAGCAAGAATGTGCAATAATCAACTATGAAAGTCTTAGTTCTTCTCAGTGGTTCAGTGATACAAAGCAATCCTAATAAACTTTGGACAGAAAATGCTATCTGCATCCAGAAAAAGAATGAAAGTTGTTGAATGTAAATCAACACATGCTATGTTCACTTCTTTTTTCTGGTTTTTTTTTTTTTTTATCTCCCATGGTTTTTCCCTTGTGCTCTGATTTTTCTCTCCTAACATGATTCATAGAACAATGTGTATTAAAAATAAATAAATTATTTAAAAAAGAATGTAAATGGAAGAACAATACATGGACAAAAGATGGAAACAATCTTAAAAATGTTCATAATAATGACTTTTTAATATGAAGAGCTATGGAGCCACCATATATGGATTTTGACAGAGCAGGGATTCTTAACTTGGGTTCTGCAAATATGAAAAAAAATTCTTTTTTACAATTATATTACAACATAACTTTTCCTTTGTAATTATATGCATTTAAAAACAGTATTCTGAGAAGGGATCCATAAGCTGCATATGAATGCCAAAGGGACCCATTAGTCTCTCTCTCTCTCTCTCTCTCTCTCTCTCTCTCTCTTTCTCTCTCTCTCTCACACACACACACATACACACACAAATACACACAGTTTTAAGAGTCTCTATTTTAGAATAAGCTGACTTGTGATGCTTCCTTCATTCTCGAAGAGGACCGATGACATAAGGAGGGTGATATCTTAATTTATAAGGGAATTGGATTTAACTGAGGCAGGACTGTGCAAAATTTTCACTCTCACTTTCTCCTCCAGGCTCATCTGAATCCAGTGGCAAGATATAAATCAGGATAATTGGAGATGAGCTTTAGATGCAACAGGTCTTTTCCAGGGCTCAGTTTGTCTGAAACGACACTCACTTAATGATTTAAGGCTAGGTAAGAAATGAGGCTAAAGATAGCTTAGTTTGCCTACTCCAAAAAAACAAAAACAAAAAACAAACTGGGAAAAACGGGCTCTCAGAATTTCTGGCTGGAACAGAAACAATTGCTATTTACACTCATTGTGAGTCATCAAAACCCAAATAAAGACCAAGTAAGGCTTAGACTGGGACCTATTATTGGCCAGTCAGTGAGACTGGAAAGACCCTAGTTTAAAAAGGTCAAGGTCTCCCACTGCATCTGAGCTCATCAGTCTCACTCTCTCTTCCAGGGTCATCTGAATCCAGTAGAAAGACATAGTACATGATTTTGCACAACTCTACCTCACTTAGATCCAATTCAGTAAATGGAAATAGTGTTGAGGAGAAATGAAAAAAAAAATCTGACCTTTTAACTAATAACGACAACAACAATAATAAAGTCAATTCTGAGAATATCAGTTATTGGGGGCAGCTAGATGGCATAGTGGATAGAGCACCAGCCCTGAAGTCAGGAGGACCTGAGTTCAAATTTGACCTCAGACACTTAACAATTCCTAGCTGTGTGACCCTGGGCAAGTCACTTAACTCCAATTGCCTCAGCAAAAAAGAAAAAAAAAAGAATATCAGTTATTACCCATGAGGCTACTAACCCAGTTTATCTACCACTTTGTACTTTCCACCATGTAAAAACTTTTTGAAAATAATCTAAACAGGACATTGTCAATGAAAATAGTAGAGGGGAAAAGACAGGCTTTCAAATGTAATATTCTGTAATAGACCACATCTTTGCCATCAAAAAAAATGGATTGAAAGCTCTAGGTAAATATAGTCCCATTAGTCTTACTGTTTATTGATTTTGTTTTAAAAGCATTTAATTCAGTAGAACAGTACTGAATGTTAAGAATGTTGACGGTATTGCCTTAAACTATCTTTTCTAAGAAAGCATCTCCCAAACATTAAAGGAATATCTTAAAATAAAAGCAGAGATTATCTTGTAAGATAACCCTCTGATCATCAGTATCAATCAAGGAATTAAAGGGGACTTGTGTATTTGGCAATGGTATTCACCATTGATATGAAGATTCTGTACAGAGGTCAAGCTGAATAGATTGACTATAAATGATGTGATCTGCCAGATGTTCTTATTTGCAGATTACATTGGTCTGATTATATTAGTTCCTCAAACACTTAAGAGCCCCATTATCCATTATCAAAGACTTTGACTTAATTACTCATGCAAGAAAACTCAAGCAGATAAGGAATGTCAACAATCCTATGTGCATATTTCTATACACATATACATAAGAGGGAAGGAAAGAAGCATTTATTAAGTGCCTACTGTGTGTTATACAATTTGTTAGTAAGTGCTTATTTCAAATAATAACTCATTTGATTCTCACAACAACCCCACAAGGTAGCTGCTGTTACAATTCCCATTTTACAACTGAGGAAACTGAGGCAGATTTAATGACTTGCCCAGCATCACATAGCTAGAAAATGTCTGAAACTGGATTTAAATTCAGATATTCCTAACTTCAGATCCACTGTTCAACTACACCATCAGTCACTTTCATATAAATACACAGAGGCAACTTGGTATGGTGGATAGCTGCAGCCCTGGGGTCAAAAAAACCTGTGTGGGTATATACATACAGCACAAATGCAATACACACATGCACATCTATATGTACACATGTGCATATATGTATATAAGTGTGTGTGTGTATATGCACAGGTACTTGTTCCCTCCCTTTCTTTTTTTTCCTTCTTGCCTTTCTTTCTTTGTCTTTCCTCGCTTTACTTGTCTTATAGTTACTACATTTTAAATAATATATTTTAGAATTTTGTTAATTCAAGATATATTTATTAAATGCTTAATATGTGTCAGGCAAAAACACAAGCAGAAAGATAGTCCATAGAATGAAACTGGAAAATGGGGAATGGAGGGGAAGTACAGAAAATGTTGAGTATCTAAGGGCATGGTATGGAAAGTCGAGGAGAGTCAGAAGTACAACCTGGAGAGGAAAAAAGACATTGTTGGTGTAAATGCCCTTAAAATATCGGTGCTGGAGGGAACTAGCCCATCAGAAAAAAAGAGAGTGACTGTATGAATGTAGGGTATTTTAAACAGTCCAGGCTTTCCAGGGTAAAATCTCTCAAGCTCCTGGAAAGTAGTTTATTTGGATATGAAAAGTAGTTTATTTGGATTTGATGACCTAACTCTTCAGGAACAGCCAATTTCATACCATCTTCCTGTTTGGGTTTCAATGCTTTATCAGTTACTTTTCCTATTTCTTGGTTCCCCTCAAGATTGATCTAGTGTCACATTCTGCACAAGGTTTTTCCTGATATCTTTCCTTTCTCCACTCAGTTGTCAATGACTTATTACCAAGACAAGAGTGTGCTGGAATCAGTTCATATTGGATTCCAATTTTTAATTTTCAGTGTATTTACACCTTAAAGTGATTTCTGCAAATTAGGGATTTTATCGTTTCATTGACTGCCTAGACAAGGTAGTGATGAAGACAATGTTAATAATTTAGATTAAAATATATCAAGCTTACTCTTCATCCCCCACCTCCTCAAGCCGTGTTAAAGCCAAATGTTAAACATTTACCAGCACAACTCTGAATTAATGTCCTTAAGGACAGAGATTGTTTTGCTTTTGTCTTTGCATACCTGATATCTTCCCAAAGTAGGTCTTTCATTAATTCTTACTCATCAACAGTGGAACCCTTTGAAATTTTTTCTCCTAAAACTCTATAGTGTGTAACAGATAATTGCTTGTTTTCCCCTAGTCTCTCACAAATTCTAAGATGATATAATTACTTACCCTTAAGATCCTTATTATTTCCATCCCAAGAACCAGTTTCTCCTTGTTGAGGATAAGGTCAAAAATACAAGTTTTCCTTACTGGTTTCTCCACTTTCTGAAGAATTAAATTATCATTGAGGCAAGTAAAAAAATTATTAATTGGTCTGCTTTTGGCAGGGAACTATGACAGATGTCTGGATAATTGAAGCCCCTTTTCACCCCTCCCCCTCCTCATTCTCATCATTACTATTTCAATGTCTCATCTCTGTGCCAGGCTTATGATCTGTTTCCCAGATTCTTTGATAAAAAGTTTTTATTCCTGCCTTCATATAATATTTATTCAAATATTCTCTATCACACTTCTGTAGTTTGGGGATTTTTCTCACATTAATATATAGATACTCATATATTTATTATATAGACAATTATATGTGTATATATATATATACCCAAGTGGAGGTAGAAAAAAGCAACAAGCATAAATGAATAAAGCATTAATACACTTGAAATAATAAAGAAATGACTGAATCATGTCCAAGGATAGGTATGAATGCCAATTACCTGAATATCTGTGGAACTATCAACTAAAATGGATCTTGATTTTTCTGATAACAAAATTTCCACACTGAAGTGATGTGAATAATGCAATGTCTAACTTTGAATACTCTATTAAAGATAATACTGCATAGAATCATGAAAAGTAGTAGCACATAAATTAAAAAGCCATTTCCATTAATTAGAGGAAACATTAATGATAAAATCACCCAAAAAGGCTGTATGAAGAATTAATTTTTCCTTACAATACTACTATTTAGGTAAGTTTTTGAGTACCCACATTTTTGGTGATTTTTTTTTTACACCATCAGAGTTCTTTTTGCATCTATGTTTACACTAACCATTTGGCAAATCACAAATGTGATAACAATAATAAACTCCATTCAGAAAATATCAAAATGACTTTCAAATTGACCTGAGTGGTAGATTGGGGTGTATTTGCGTGTGATTTGAAGTTTGGGGCTTTTTTTAAAGCAACATTTATACACATCTCTCATAGAAATATGCTGAACTCCATACCTCAAACCAAAGCCAAAATGATTTATTATTTCTAACTCTGATTTTGATTAACATTAAAAACAACAATAATCCTTGATGGAATTATTTCCTTATAAATCACTGCAACCCATCTATTATGTTGTGACTGCATTTTCTCTTTACTGACAAAATGTCTACTTTTGCATCAATACTTAGTGAAAGCTGTGTTCTTATAAGCATATATTTTAGGTGGTCTTTGAACCACTTACTAAAAGGTGATTAGGTTCTCAGAACTTGGGTAAAATAACAGTAGAAGCATTAAACTACACAGTAAAAAGAGAAGCAAGAACCTATTAATAATGTGGAAAGAGTAGATAACCTCAAGAACTGATCAAAGCGGAAAGAGACTGGGATTAAAGCAAGAAAAATATCTTACATTTAAATAGTTGCTTTCATTTTTTTAAAAAAGTGTTTTTAGGGTTTTAAAAATAATCTGGACTTGAGATTTCATTTCCCAGTGTGGAAACTCCCTTAATTCATGAAGATCAGTAATTTATCTATAACTGACTTGGGAATTTCCTGATGCCTCTGACTTCCCTTTAATTACACAATCAATATGATTTAGGGGTCACATTAGAATTCAGATCTTCTTGACTCCAAAGTCTGTCCTGTAATCACTACATCATATTAGCTATTTTTATATCTTACCTTATCTAATTCTAACCATAACACCAGGATGAAATGGAGCAGATATTATCTCCATCATACAGAAAAGGTCAATGACCTGCCTAAGAAATCAGCTACATGTTCAGGTAAGCCTTGAACAAGACCTTCTGTGCTTTCCATAGGAATACACATACATACCCACAGTGTATGTATATCTATGTATAAGATAGCTAATGAATCCCACATTAATTGAAATAATTGAAACCATTCAAAATTGTTAGGAATGTTGTCTTTAACTTCAGAGAAGTGGAGTGGATTTTCAGGTTGGGCTTATCTTAGGTTGCTATCTACCAGAAACCTATATATTTCCAAATCGGCTGCCATTATATTTAGTAAGATTTTTATAATTTCTGAAGAAATTTTTGAAAATATGCATTCATTTTCTCTTTGTACAATAATTCAGAAGCCAATAAAAATTCTTGAGTGAAGAGCAGTGAAAAGTCAATCTGATGACAGCCAATGGTGACAGACCTAGATCCAGATGCTTACTTGATTCACCCTTGTTCCAGCTTCCAGGTTAATAGGCAGCAGTAGAATCATCTGGTAATACACACTGATATTCCCAATACCAAAAAGATATATATATACATATATATATGTATGTATGTATGTATCAATTTTCTCAGGTTTTATGTTGTTGGCAAATCAAGACCAAAATTGATATGTAATAAAAGGTCATATACTTTGAAAGAAAAAATAAACATCCTTGAATTTTTGCTCTCAAATATATGTTAACTTTTATATAGTACTTTGTACTAAAACAGAAACTATCAAGAAGCGATGAGTCATTTGAAGAAAAGTCCAGTTATTATTCATCTTCCAGACACAGGTGAGACACAAGCAGTGAATGTGGTATTCATTATTACTTTATTAACAATGTGGCTTACAATTTTTCAAGTAAAAAGGGAATTTTTTTTCCTTTAGAATAAAAATTAAAATATAACTCTGAATATAGATTTTCATTTATTTACATGAAAACATATATACAGAATACAATCTTACAGCAAACTAACAACATGCCCTTTGTCCTGCAAATTTCAAAAGTAAAAACACCATCAATTTTCTCTTTTACACACCAAAAAGTACACAACATATGAATCAAATTTCAATACAAACTATTCAAACTGGAATGCAAAACAGCAAAAGGGCTTTCAACATTCGCCACTAGAAAGAGTTTATGCTTCTAAACATCATGCTATTTCCCATTTTTGGACAATAAATGAGAGAATTTTTTTCTGTCATTTTTCATTTGCCTCAATTTCCCAGCATACAAATTTTTATTTTTAGCAAAAGATTGTCATTCTAAAAGGTTTTTTTTCAATGCATCTTTTCCATCTACACGGGACCCTTAAAATTCCTGGTTAAGGTTTGGCACTGCTTAGAATTCTCATTGTTATCTGACCTTAACCATTTTTACTGATGGTTTAGGAAAAATTAAATGGAGATAACTTGGGAAATCATACTAAGTATCATTTAAAATAAAGAAACAAATGTGAGAAAACTTGGGCAGAACTGAAAGAAGCATCATGTATTGGCAGTTTTAGTGTGTTAGAAAGATGTTTGGGTAAAATAAATGGTTCAAACCAGACAAATTAGGATTCAAACCAAAATATTTAATGGGCATATGGCATAGTATGATTCTGATGTCTGAAAGTGGAAAAATACATGGCCTGCAGAATTTAACCGCAAAATATGTTATTTAATTTAAAGAGAGTGACGGAGATTAATTTTGAGCATGTTTTCTTATAAGAAAAATTGCACATTCCTAGTTTAAGAACACCTTACATTATCACTGTTGCCACTTTTCTATAATCTTCATTTGCTTCTGAATTATTATTGCACCAAAGAGAAAATGAGAATATCTGTTTATCCAAAGGTTTTTTCTTTATAAACTATGGATGTCTTACTTTATCATGTCCCTTCAAATATCTATGCCCTCTCAGAGTTTTCTAAAAATGAAAAAAATTGAGTCTCATGATCTCTGTCAAAAAGTGACTGTGATGATCCAAATCACAGCAAAGTGGTTAACACTTTTTCATTTTCAATTATACAGACTCAGATATAAACTGTTTTTTTTTTTTTAAATAGGAAAGCCCCTAATGCTTCCAAAACATTCCAGATAAAGGAGAAACATGTTAGAATGGGATGTCTGCTACAAGATACAAAGGCAAGATTCAGAGTTCTGCCTGACTTAACCCTCACAGCTTTAAGAGGAGGAAGATTGGGAAATTCTACTCAGTCCTTGATAGGCAGAAAATGATTCATTTCTTAAAGCTAAGTATTAGCCTACACCACAGTTTGGATCATTATAACTTACTGAGGAGCACTTGAGAATTAAAATTTTCTAGTATAGTTGGGATGGGAAGGAAAAAGGTGGCAATGAAAAAGCAGGAAATTTTAAACTTTATTTTTATATTGTTTTCTAATACATCATGTTAATGATGCTATCATTTATCATTTAAATATGCTATCAGAGCTTATTCTGTAAAAACATTAGTGAATTCCCTTTTGCAGAATCTCTTATCGTGATGATATTATTCCTACTCTTTTTAAAAAATTACATTTCCTTTAATTTTTCCATTGTACAACTATCATCCACATCTATTATAAGGAAACACACGTATATTATATATACCACATATACATGTATGTATGTGTGTGTGTGTGTTTATATATATGGTTTGGGGAGAGGAAGGGAGGGGAAATTGAATTCTCTGAATAGAGTATAGAACCATAGTCTATGACTTTTTTGGGAGAAGAGAGGGTTGGCCAAATTGTACAATTGCAAAGACTGTCTCTGATGGAACAAAAAAAGGAATTAAGTCAGGTTTTAAGGGTAACAAGTTCTGTAATGTATATAGGGTCAGAATATTTGGAGAAATCTAGTCTCAAAAATATGCTCTGGAGGAATTAAGAGAAAGCACTATATGGAGAGCAATTGAATGAAAAGAGATGGTACCTTTTAGCTTGATGGGGGGGGCAATAAAGAGATGAGAGAACTTTGATAGAGGGCCAGAATCATGATGATGATGGATTCAAGAGTTTTTCTGTCTTTCTAATGATCAGTGGGAGCGAAGAAAAATTTAACTTCTCTGCAGAAACTTTTGTCAATGTAATAGAAATGAGGAAGGACCATATCTAAAGATGTATCTGTATATATGTTTGTTGAGGGGAGAAAATCATGGCAGCTGTGCTATAATTGGGGGAAATTAGAATGAACATACTGAATTGAAGAATCAAAAAGTTCTGGAAGATACTGGCAACTTACTGAGATGTGGGGCAGGGCTATACAATAGCATCACAAACTAAAGGGAAGAAAACTTCAAAAATTTCTCTTACTTGATTTGAACACTGTGGTCCTAAAATGAGCTTTATCATTGCCTCTTCATGTTTGCATGCACACAAATGCTGAATCAACTATAGAAAAAACCCATTCTTCTCTTGTTGTCCAGCAGAGAGAATATAGGGAAAATAAAAGTCATAAGGATAAGGGAAACCACTGTCATGTAGTTCCATGAATCTAAACCAAGGCTGAGCATCCAGTTAAGAGACCAGACCAGCTTTGATTTATGGACTTCATTAACACATGTGGGTCACAGTGATGTCTTCCCCTTCCCCTTCCCTCTCCAATCCTTTTGCAATTCCTAAAAAGGACAGGAAAAGTTGAAATCAATTCTAAAAGTAAAATTTTATAGTGCAGTCGGCTCATTTCTTTGTATCAGTTTAAATGAAACAGAAATGGCATGGTTTGAAAAGGCCACAGAGAAAAGATCATAAAAGAAATCTGCCCAGAGAAAAGGCTAGAATCGAAATCTCTCTGCAATGTTTAACTTCATGATACAGTATTTCAAGCCGAGGAAGTTGAGGATACAGGGCTAGGAGACTTAAAGAGATCAAAATTAGCTTGGAGAATTCAGAAAAACTCTACTACAAAGGAATCACAAGCCATTTTTGCTAGATAATGATGTCAACAAGCCATCGTTGTACATGATGTTCCATCAAGGTTCTCTACACAGAAGTCCATTTGTTAAAGGTTTGTACTAGCTTTAGGCCAAGACAAACATATTTCAGTAGCAGAAGATATCCATGTAATTTCTCACTTTTGTCTGTGCCAGTCTCAAAAGGCTGAATAAAGTTTAGCATTTCTACTATAACTTGCCAGAGAAAGTTTAATCAATGAAATATTCACATAATGGATATAGGAGTGATCCCAGGTTGAGATAAAATTTTGGGTGAGGAATGATCAAAATAGTTATTTTAGCTAAGGCAATAACTTAAGATATAAAACCATCATGGTGGAACTGAGATTTTAATAATTTGGGACTTGTCACTAATATCAAATATATATTTTTTAAAAATCAACGGACTTTAAAAAAAATCACAGCAGATTAAAATAATTCTTTAATTACTCAATATCTTGATGAATGCTTAAGTTACTGATTCAATCTCATGGATGATTCTTTCGGGTCTGAGAGTATTCTTACCCTGGAGTCACACAGAGGCCTATATATAGGTGGTCTAATTCCTTAATATCTGCAAAATGCTCCAAGTTGGTCAGATTGGGAATGTAGATGGAGTTGGGGCTGCAGTTTTGTATAGATTGCAAAGTGAGAAGGCTTTCAGTTCACAATAATCACTGTTACATCTCCCAGTGTTGAAGTGATCTGTGAAATCTGGGCTACTTAACCACAACAAAGCCTGACCAAGCTGATAGGTAACACTGTGGAACTCCACCCCAAGGAATTTCGGGTTGTCTATGACAAAAGTCTCAACTTCTTATCTGAAATGTTCCATTTCCTTATTTTGTGATGCTTAAGTAATTCCTTTCAACATGTTGTCCAGGAGAATTGTAAGAACCCCCTTCCTGATCTGGTTACAGACAGATTAAAGGGCCAAAACTTTATTTCATCAACTGTTGCAAACATTACATGTCTCTGCAAACTTTTTTCTAGATTCCTGTTCTCCATTCTTAAACTCACACTTTTCCTAAGAGCACTGACAAAATTAGAAGATTAGTTGGTCTTTTCCATAATTACATCCTGCTTTTAATACATATTTAACAAGACTCGTGTCATACATGTGTTGATCACTAGGATCAAACTGCAGTGGCAAAAGTCACTTGAAAATGTGATCATACACATTTCAATATGAAAGAAGTGTGGGCAAATTTGCTTGAGGTTTGCTCTTTTTTTTTTTTTTGAAATTACCTGGTAGGTATCCCACACAACTGTAGAACAAACTCACCACTGACTCCTAACCCTTCTCTTGAAAGGCATAGGAAACCTCAATCAAAAGGCGCTGTGGATTTAGTGAGAAAAAAGGGCAGCAAGATTGCCTCAGCTTTGTAATATCATGGGATGCTGTAACAGAAAAACAGCAAGTTATGCTCTCAGAAAGCAGTTGTGGTATTTCAGTGTGCTTTAAAATCAGAGACATGATATAAATGCAGGGAAGAGGGTCAGATCACTTGAGAAGTTTGGGTCCTTCTCACACTCAAGATTTTCCTTAGTGCTTCAATTTCACATGTCTGTAGGCAGAAGAAAGCCCTTCCCCAAATGGTCCATGCCCCACGCAAGAGTCCTCCAAGACGAGAAGGGCTGAAGTTAATTGGCATACTGTGCATAGAATGCAACTTTAACTCTTTCGATCTGATGGCAAAGCTTGATGGCAGGCCCCAGTTTCAGCTCCATGCACTCCTGCACTGTAGGAAGCGTCAATAATAGAAGTGCTTGGCCGTCAATATCCTGGCAGAAGAATACATGAGTTAGAATATGGGTTCTTAAATTCTCTTGTGTCATGGACCCCTTTGGCAGTCTGATGAAATCTATGCTTTTCTAAGAATAATGTTTTTAAAGACACAAAATACAAAATAAAATTACAAAGAAAAACAATTATATTGATATATTGGGTTTTTTTTAAAAGTGAATAGCAGAGAACAAAAGAAAACCTATAAGGACGCAAAGATGAGAACACTCTGAATACAATGTGTAGTAATTATCCTGTAGGCTTTCTTAAAATGGAAATTTATTGCTTTATATTTCTTGTGCTGTGCAAGTGGTGATTTTTTTTCTTTCTCTATTTTTACATCTAAATTTTAAATAAATCAGTTTTTAAAAGTAAAGAAAAAAGAAAAAAGTTCCTGGACCTTACGTATAACCTGGATAATTAAAATAATATAAATATAAATAAATAATATAATTCCTGGATTAGGGAAAGGAATGGTTAATTTGGCTGGAACAGTGATGTCCAAGCTAGGTCTCTAGCCAGATTAGAATTTTCTCCTTGGGTGAAGATCTGAAGAGCTCTGGTTTACTCTGAATCCAATGCGAATTACAAGGAAACTTAATTTGAATTTCTAACCTTTATTTGGAGATACAACCTAAAGTCTATTTTAACTTACTCATCAGTTGTAAAGTCCTTATTTCCATAGCATTTGTGTGCCTTGAAACAAAGACTACCACCCAAGAAGGTGATGGGGAAAAAAAGGTTTTTTTGTGAAGTTGTCTTAAAATGTAAAGACCTAAAATGTCATACAATCAACTACTTCTATCTTCTGAGGATACTTACCAGCTTCTGCATATGTATTTGACACAGAATGAAGGCCTAGCAGTTGCTGCTATGGCTGTGATGACCCTAGCAAGAATTCCCTGCCTTGTCAAAGCCTGAATTATCAGCATGGAAACTTAGTCCTTTGGGTTTTAAAAGAATTTTTTTTGGGGGGCGGACGTTTATAAGTATACATGAAGTAGAATTAATTAGCAGCTAGCTAAAAGCAAAATAGACTAAAGGTGGGAAAAGGCACCTTGGAGAAGCAAAGAAGCACTAAAAGTTAGGGAGGAAGAAAGGAAGAATTGCAATAAGATTTAAAGACACATCTCACTATTTATAATTTTGGTTAGGGCCAGCCTGAAGTACACATATACACCCTTGATAAAAAGATGCTCTCTTGTAAGGTAGAAAAATTCAGTGGTAAACTCTAACACTAAATATTTAACACAGTTCTTTGACTAGATAAGCTTGACTGGATAAGCACTGACCTTGTAAACAAATACCCAAATCTAGGCTAATGTGGATTTTTGTGAGTGGGGCTACCAGCTTCCCTTCTCATTGCACTTAAGTGACTATACTCAAGACACATTATTATAAAACTGACAAGTCAAGAAGCTGCTACAATAAATGGAAAGGAGTACTCAGATTTTTTCCCTTAAATATTTCATATGGTCAGAGGTCTTAAATCTTTTAAATATGTTTTTTTCATAACCACATCTTAAAGATTTTAGGCTGCTCCTCTGGAAATACAGGAAATCAGTGGTCTAACTGTAATTTAGAACTTCATAGTTTCTGAAATTTCTAAGCTTATCCCAGGTCTGGGGCAACATGATTTAAGCAATAGTCATGCAAGTGCAATTAACTAAGATTTACAATAAGTACATTATTAGCTTACTTTGCAGACAAACTTTGATAGAAGTCTTCACACAGGCAAACTTAACTGACTGCTCAGAATCCTTAGCACAAAGTGGTGTTTAAAATAAAGGTCTATCAACCTTGGGAACAAAAGACTAAACATAAGGAACATTTATTTATATCACTTGATCTAGCTTCAAAACTGTCATCTTTCTTTATGTGCTAACACGCTAAAATAATGAAAACTGACAGATTTACAAACAAATCAGAAGATTGAGTATAGATGTCAATAGCTGTCTTGTCCATTAATTTTTTTGATCACCAACAAACACTAGATATGATATATATATATATATATATATATATATATACATATATCAAGAAGTCCCTGTCTTAATGCTAAAGATAGTTATCATCGTTTGTTTGAGCTGTAAGGAACCTTGAAAAAGACTTATTGTGCTCCAATTTATCTATTAAGAAAGAAAGAAAGGAAGAAAGAAAGAAAGAAAGAGAGAGAGAGAGAGAGAGAGAGAGAAAGAAAGAAAGAAAGAAAGAAAGAAAGAAAGAAAGAAAGAAAGA
>JAJPUD010001312.1:0-70845 GCA_023553655.1 Myrmecobius fasciatus | reverse complement strand
AGAAAGAAAGAAAGAAAGAAAGAAAGAAAGAAAGAAAGAAAGAAAGAAAGAAAGAAAGAAAGAAAGAAAGAAAGAAAGAAAGAAAGAAAGAAAAGTACTGGTTTAGGTATTTCTAAGATTCAAATATGTTGAAATTATAAATACCAGCCCAAATACCATAAAATTAAACTGTTGGAAATGTCAATATGAAAGTTTTTACATTGTGTCTTATAATGCTTATTTCCTCTTGTTGTATCTGATTTTATTTTCAGAAAATGCCTAGCAGGCAGATTTATTTGCTATTTAGCAAAGTTATTTAATAAATATTATACAGAAATTCAATGATTATAGCACCAATCTGGGTCTCCAGACTTCAGATACCAGTATACAACATTTGACGTGGCTTATATCCCCAGTAGTAGCTAGTATGATGAAAATTTTGTTATCATCATTATTATTACTATTGTTATTAATAGGCTAGCAGTTATATAGCACTTGAAAGTTTTCAGAGTACTTTGCAAATATCATCCCATATGTCTTTATTATAAGTCTACTCTGCATACTATTTTAAGATGCTGAACATGAAAATCTTAAAAAATGATCTGACAATTCTCTCATCCAAACCTTCCTACTGCTGACAAAGGGAACTGCCACCTTCCCCATTACCCAGGCTTGTAATCTTGATGTCAAACTTAATTTTTCATTTCTCATTTACCCCACATATCTAATCCATGACTGAATCTTGTTCTTTCTACTTGAATATATCTAACAGGTACACAATTATTTTAAAAATTGGAATGTGACCTCCTTGAGGGAAGAAACTGTCTTTGCCTTTCTTTGTATTCCCAACAATTAATAGCATAGGTCCTGATATATTGGGCGCATTTACTAAAAAACTTAAAATTTAATCTTTGATTCAGAAGGCAATTCAGTACCTGGTAAGGGCTCAGTATCACTACTCTGAATCTCAGTTATTAGTATATAGTTGTGTAGGTGTAGAGGATGCAGAAATTATCCTCCTCTCTCCTTTTAAATGTAAGATATTCATTTAACTTTCCTGTCAAAAATCTTTCCTATTAAAATATATTGGAAACTGGACCTTGTAGGAGCAAGTTCTTTCATATTTTCTATTCTATGGATGGTAGGTATAGAAATGTGCATATTTGGAATATGATATAATGCATATGTTCATTTCAGAAGGGCAGTTGTATAAAACTTCAGAACTAAAAAGAAAATTTATGATTCTTGAAAATGCTTTTTTAAAAAAAATAACCACTCATTAGTTTATACTATTGAGGGAGATATCATATGTTTCATTAAAAATATTTGAGGATCAACAGCTGGAAGCCTCAGTTAAATCAGGATCTTAGGGTTTGGCCCAATAAATGTCTTTGCCTTAATGCTAACTAATTAGTTAAGTGAGGTAATTAAAGGTCTAATTGAACAAAAATGTTCAAGTGCTCGTTTACTTTAAAAGCCCAATAGGTAACAGAGCTTCTATTATGATAAATAAAATGCTTAATATTAAATTTGATTGATTCTAAATATGAATAAACATGCCATACTATAAAGCTATTTTATTTTTCCCTTTCAGGTTAAAAAAAACCCCTAATATTCTTAAAATATTCTTAAGTCAGTAATTGAATCCATTTTTAAACTGAAGCTGGAAAGGCCATTTGGGGGGAGCAGGAATCCTACTGGGACTAATGAGTAATGGCCTTAAAAGTGGAATTAGAAAAAGAATAAAGGAAATGTAGCAAAATAGAAAGAACTGTGAAGCTGGAGTCAGAGGATCTAAGTTTGAGTTTATAAAATATTCATAAAATTGTTGGACCCTAACGTCTCTTAAGTCAGGATCTTATGAACTAAACTTGTGATTAGCCTAATAATGTTCAAAACTTTCTATTCCATTGTCATAATCCAAATTTCAAAAAGTTGACTATATTTAGATGTGTATAGGTACGTGTATAATTTTAGGCTTCCCTCCCTCAAATTTTCAGTTTTGAACAAAATGAGTGTTATTTTAACCTATTTCTAATGACAATTTATCAGCTGGATATGAAAGCATGCATTTCTTTTTTTTTTTTTTTTTTTTTTTTTTTGTCTTAGTTGCTGCACACAGTTTTTAGGGGCTGTAAACAGGATAGAATTTAGTTCCCAGACTTTCACCTAACCTGGAAAATAATTGTTGCAGTTTGCAGTTTTATCGCTGGTTCTGCCTGAGTAGTAAATGTTTCTCCTCCTTTAAATGCAATAGAAGGGTAAAAGTAGAAACCTGGAAGGTCGTATAGACAGATATTTGTTTCAATACTGAGAATCCTGACACATGATTTAAACAAGATTGAGACCACCATACTTGGTTTATTATTAAAATGGAGAAGAGTCTGTATACCAACAAATCCTAATTCAAATAGGCTCAGACAGACATCAGGTTTTTATACCTTGTGTTTTCTTACTCCTTCTGCTTGGAGTATTCTATACCAGTAGAAATGTTTAGTATCTGTTTGAAAAAGCAAACCAAGTTTCTACATCAAAAGTTGTTATTATGGTGTTCAGTTATATTGGATCCAACTTGGATGGTCAGAAAAAATCAATTTTTATTTTCACTAATCATTAACTTCTAATTGAAATATACTATTTCCTTCAATTATGAATTAAAAAAAAACAAATCAAACCATAAAAACATTATTGAGTCCACAGGCTTCATTCACCTAACTGCCAAAGGGATCCAAGATGCACAAAAAGGCAAAGAAACCTTCTTCTGAATGAACATTTTTGCTTATTTAGAACAAATGGCCCCTGAACAGAAGGCAAAAGGCTATGACACAACAAAACATACAACATTTTCCCTTCAATCATTAAAAACAAAACAAAATAAAACAATAATAAAACTGCCCTTCTTATGGACCAGAAGGAACAAATTAAGAAATTCATGTCCCTTTCATTCCTCAATTTTCCCAGTCTAATGAGAAACCACAGAATTGTCCCACTTGTAAGATAGAAGGGTATACTACCATTTTAGAGTGAACTTTGAGAAGAAAGGACTTGGAAAATTGATGAAAAAATTTGTTAGCTTTTCTCCCCATTACTGTTTCAAAATGTCTATACTGACTGATGCTGAGGGATATGATGGCCTGTTTCCGATTTACTTTTTGTAAAGCAATTTAAAATGTTCTTTTAACCAAAATATACATAAAGCATTTTTAAAAAATGAAAATTCGGGGGCAGCTAGGTGGCGCAGTGGATAGAGCACCAGCCCTGAAGTCAGGATGACCTGTGTTCAAATCTGGTCTCAGACACTTAACATTCCCTAGCTGTGTGACCCTGGGCAAGTCACTTAGCCTCAGCAAAAAGCAAAAAAAAAAAAAAAAAAAAAAAGAAAATTCAAGTAAAAAATTTACCCTTTTTTTTAGTGGGGAAAATAATGATGTAATTGAAAACTGTGAAAATACAGATAATGTGCTATATTAATTTTGCATTATGACAGGAAACACTTATTTGCTTAAATTTGAACTTTTACATAAGGCTAGCAAGCCAGTCATGAATGGTAATCACACTAAAAACCAGTGCTTTCAAGGAAAGCAAACTTCCTTATTTTCTTGGAGGAAACAACTAGCAAAAACTTAATATCCCTTTTTGAAGGGACTGGAAGGAAAATGTTACCAACAGAACAAATTAGGAGTGTGGATGGAACAAATTAAAAGTAATATGAGTCTGTTTTTGCATCTGTAAAATAAGAGAACACTGAGAATGCTGAGAAAATGCCCATCTCCAGGTTGTACATCAGATATTATTACAACTTTTTGGCAAGGCTCTCAGAGAAACCTTACTCACACTTTCTGTAATAACATAATAAGCCACTAAAAGCTGCAGCAATAGCACAGTCCATAGTAGTAGGAGAAGGAAATGAAGAATCATGAAATAAATCTGAGTTGGAACAGGCTTAGAGTCATAACACCTGAGTAATAATTCTACTTATAACGTGTCTAACAAATGGACAACTAAGAATAAATTAAATTTTAAAAATTATTAAGCATCTCCTATGTTCAAGTAAGAAGCTAAAATAAAATAAAATAAAAATGGTAGCATACCTGTTCTTGAAATATTTTTGCCAAGGGAGCACAATCTGTCAATTTAATAAACCTCACCACATCTGTCACTGTCCATTCTAATGGGTTACTCTCCAGGACAAGCTTCTCCTCCTCTTCATGTTTTACTTCCTACAGAAATTCAAATATGAAAAGGAGTAAAAGGAAATGATAAATATTGCAGCAATACTACTTTTTTTTCTTTTCTTTCTTATTGAAATTTTTTTATTTTCAAAACATATGCAAGGATAATTTTTTTAAACACTGAACTTTGAAAAACCCTATGTTCCAATTTTCCCCACCTTCCCATAACCCCTTCCCCTAGAAGGCATGTAATCCAATATATGTTAAACATGGTAAAAATATATGTTAAATCCAATATAGGCATATATATTTATACAATTATCTTGCTGAACAAGAAAAATCAGATCAAAAAGTTTTTTAAAAAATGAAAGAAAATAAAATGCAAGCAAACAACAACAAAAAGAGTAAAACTGCTATGTTGTGGTCCACACTCAGATCCCATAGACTCCTCTCTGGGTGTGTATGGCTTTCTTCATCATTGAACAATTGGAACTGGGTTGAAACATCTCATTATTGAAGAGAACCATGTCCTTCAGAACTGGTCATCAAATAGTCTTGTTGCCGTGTACAATGATCTCCTGGTTCTGCTCACTTTGCTCAGCATCAGTTCATACAAATCCCTCCAGGCCTCTCTGAAATCGTCCTGCACCTGGTCATTTCTTACAGAACAATAATATTCCATAACATTCATATACCATAATTTGTTCAGCCACTCTCCAATTGATGGGCATCCCTTCAGTTTCCAGTTTCTAGCCACTACAAAAAGGGCTGCCACAAACATTCTTGCACATGTGGGTCCCTTTCCCTCCTTTAAGATCTCTGGGATAAAGGCCCAGTAGAAACACTGCTGGGTCAAAGGGTACGCACAGTTTGATAACTTTTTGAGCATAGTTCCAGATTGCTCTCCAGAATAGTTGGATCCGTGCACAGTTCCACCAACAATGCATCAGTATCCCAGTTTTCCCACATCTCCTCCAACATTCGTCATTATCTTTTCCTGTCATTTTAGCCAATCTGACAGGTGTGTAATGGTATCTCAGAATTGTCTTATTTTGCATTTCTCTGATCAATAGTGATTTGGAGCACCTTTTCATATAACTAGAAATAGTTTCAATTTCTTCATCTGAAAATTGTCTCTTCATATCTTTTGACCATTTATCAATTGGAGAATGGCTTGAATTATTATAAATTTGAGTAAATTCTATTTTTTTTAGAAATGAGGCCTTTATCAGAACCCTTAAATGCAAAAATGTTTTCCTAGTTTATTGCTTCCCTTCTAATCTTATCTGTATTAGTTTTATTTGTACGAAAACTTTTTAAGTTAATATAATCAAAATTATCTATTTTGTGATCAATAATGATTTCCAATTCTCTTCTTTGGTTACAAATTCCTTCCTTCTCCACAGGTCTGAGAGGTAAACTATCCTATGTTCTTCTAATTTCCTTATAATATCACTCTTTATGTCTATATCATGAACCCATTTTGACCTTATCTTGGTATATGGTGTTAGGTGTGGGTCAATGTCTAGTTTATTCCATACTAGTTTCAAATTTCCCCAGCAGTTTTTGTCAAATAGTGATTTTTTTATCCCAAAAGCTGGGGTCTTTGGATTTGTCCAACACTAGATTACTATAGTCATTGACTATTTTGTCTGAGATTCTAACCTATTCTGCTACTCTATTTCTTAGATCAACTATTCTATTTCTTAGCCAGTACCAAATAGTTTTGATGATCGCTGCTTTATAATATAGTTTTAGGTCTAGCACAGTGAAGCTACCTAGATTTGCATTTTTTTTCTCATTAATTCCCTTGAAATTCTTGACCTTTTGTTCTTCCAGATGAACTTTTATTACTAGTTTTTCTAGATCTGTAGAATAATTTCTTGGGAGTTTGGTATGGCACTAAATAAGTAAATTAATTTGGGGAGTATTGTTATTTTTAATATATTAGCTCAGACTACTCATGAGCACTTGATATTTTTCAACTGATTAGATCTGATTTTATTTATGTCCAAAGTGTTTTGTAGTTGTGTTCATGTAGTTCCTGACTTTGCTTTGGCAAATGAACTCCCAAATATTTTATATTATCAATAATTATTTTAAATGGAATTTCTGTATCACTTGATTTGGATTTTGTTGGTAATATATAAAAATGCTAATGATTTATGTGGATTTATTTTGAATCCAACTCTGCTAAAATTGTGAATTGTTTCTAGTAGTTTTTTAGTTGATTCTCTAGGGTTCTCTAAGTAGACCATCATATCATTTGCAAAAGTGATAATTTGGTTTACTCATGACCTACTCTAATTCCTTTAATCTCTTTTTCTTCTCTTATTGCCAAAGCTAACATTTCTAAAGGATATTGAATAGTAATGGTGATAATAGATAACCTTGTTTCATCCCTGATCTTATTGGAAATGGTTCTAATTTGTCCTCATTACATATGATACTTGCTCGTGGTTTTAAATAGATGCTACTAATCATTAAGAACAAATTTATTTATTCCAATAGTCTCTAATGTTTTGTTTTGTTTTTTTAACAGGAATGGGTGTTGGATTTCATCAAATGCTTTTTCCGCATCTATTGAGATAATCATATGATTTTTGTTAAGTTTGGTTATTGATATAGTCAATTATGTTAATAGTTTTTCTAATACTGAACCAGCCCTCCATTCCTGGTATAAATCCTATTAGGTCATGGTATATTATCCTGGGGATGACTTTCTGTAATTTCTTTGCTAGTATTTTATTTAAGATTTTTGAATCAATATTGTTTAGGGAAATTGGTCTACACTTTTCTTTCTCTGTTTTCATCCCAACTGATTTAGTAATCAGAACCATATCTGTTATAAAAGGAATTTGGTAAGACTGTTTGCCCTATTTTTTCAAATAGTTTGCATAGGCCTGGAATTAATTGTTCTTTAAATAATTGGTAGAATTCACATGTAAATCCATTTGGTCCTGGAGATTTTTTTCTTACAAAGCTGATTAAGTCCTTGCTTTATTTCTTTTTTCTAAAATGGAACTATTTAAGTAATTTATTTCCTCTTCTGTTAACCTGGGCAATCTATATTTTTGTAGGTATTCCTCCATTTCACTTAGATTATTAAATTTATTGCCAAAGTTGGGCAAAATAGCTCCTAATTATTGCTCGAATTTCCTCTTCATTGGTGCAAAGTTCTCCCTTTTCATTTTTGAGATTAGAAAAAGGAAAGAAGAAAATCAAATTGCTAATCAGATTAATGAAAGTTTTATCTATTTTGTTGGTTTTTTTTCATAAAACCATCTCTTAGTTTTATTTATTAATTCAATAGTTTTTTTTATTTTCAATTTTATTAATCTCCCCTTTTATTTTCAGAATTTCAAATGTGGTATTTAATTGGGGGGGTTAATTTCTTCTTTTTCCTAGCTTTTTTACTTGTAAGCCCAATTCATTCTCTATTTTATGCAAGTAAGCATCTAGAGATATAAAATTTCCCCTTATAACTGCTTTGGCTTCATCCCACAAATTCTGATATGATGTCTCATTATTGTCATTCTCTTGGATGAAATTATCAATTGTGTTTATGATATGTTGCTTTACCCATTCATTTTTTAGGATTAGATTATTTAGTTTCCAATTAATTTTTGGTCTATTTTCCCCTGGCTTTTATTGCATCATGATATGAAAAAAATGCATTTACTATTTCTGCCTTTCTGCATTTGATTTTGAGGTTTTTAAGCTCCAATACGTGGTCAGTTTTTGTATAGGTTCCATGAACCGCTGAGTAAAAAGTATAATCCTTTCTGTCTCCACTCAATTTTCTCCAAAGATCTATCACACCTAACTTTTCTAAAAATTCTATTTACTTTCTTAATTTATTTATTTATCCCGTGGTTCCATTTATCTAATTCTGAGAGAGCAAGGTTGAGATCCCCCACTAGTATTGTTTGGCTGTCTTTTTTTTCTTGCAGCTCTCTTAATTTCTCCTCTAGGAATCTGGATGCTATTGCACTTGGTGCATATATATTTAGTATTGATATTGCTTCATTATCTATGGTACCCTTTAATAAAATATAGTTTCCTTCCTTATCTCTTTTGATTAGATCTATCTTGGCTTTTACTTGATCTGAGATAAGGATTGCTACTCCTGCTTTTTTTGTTCACTTGAAGCATAATAGATTCGGCTCCAGCCTTTTACCTTCACTCTATGTATCACTCTGCTTTAAATGTGTTTCTTTTAAAGAACATCTTGTAAAGATCCAGTCTGCTATCTGCTTCTGCTTTATGGGAGAGTTCATCCCATTCACATTCACAGTTAAGATAATTAATTCTGTATTTCCTGCCATCTTATTAAACCCAACTTATGCTTTTTTCTTTCCTTTCCCTCTTTCTCAGTATTTTGCTTCTGATCACCTCCTCTCTCAAACAGCCCTCCCACTTTACAGCCCTTCCCCCTTATGCTTTTATCCTACTACTTCTATTTTCCCTTCTATTAGTATTTCCCTTCCTCTCCCACATCCCTATAGGGTGAGACATGTTTCTCTGTGAAACCAAATATGTCTGATATTCTCTCTTTGAGCAGAGTAAGATTCACACCAATGTTCATCACCCTCCCATTTTCCCCCTCAGTTATAATAGGTCTTCTTTGCCTCTTCATGAGATGTAATTTCCCTCATTTTACCTCCATTTTCCTTTTTTTCCACTACAATCCCCTTTCCACCGCTAGTTTCTCTTTTATATTATCATATTAAAATATACCCACATTCTCTAAGTATACCCATAACAGAGATATAGTTTGAGTTCTTTCCTTTTAATTTTTTTATGCTTCTCTTGAGTTCTATATTTGGAAATCAAATTTTTTGTTCAGGTCTGCTCTTTTCATCAGAAATAAATTAAATTCATCTGTATCATTGAATGTCCATCTTCTTCCCTGAAAGATAATGCTCAGTTTATCTGGATAGCTGATTCTTAGCTGCAATCCAAGTTCCTTTGCCTTTTGAAATATCAGATTCCTGGCCTTTTGAACCTTTTAAGGTGGAAGCTGCTAGGTCCTGAGTAATCCTGATTGTGGTTTCTTAATATTTGAATTCTTTCTTTCTGCTTGCATTATTTTTTCCTTAATCCCATAATTCTGAAATTTTGCTAAGATATTCCTTGAAGTTTTCATTTTGGGGTCTCTTTGAGGAGGTGGATCAGTGAATTCTTTCAATGGCTATTTTACCCTATGGTTCTAGGACATCAGGGAAGTTTTCCTTGATGATTACTTGAAAGATGTTATCTAGGCTGTCTTTTTCATCATGGCTTTCAGGAAGTTCAATAATCCTTACATTGTCTCTCCTAGATCTATTTTTCAGATCACTTGTTTTTCCAATGAGATATTTTACATTTTCTTTTCTTTCTTTCTTTTTTCTTTTTTGCTTTTGTTTGACTGATTTTTGATGTATTATTGTCATTTGTTTCCATTAATTCAATTCAAATTTTTAGTGAATTAATTCTTTCAGTTACCTTTTTTAGTTCCTTTGGTAATTGGCCAAATGAATTTTTAAATGAGTTGTTTTGTTCTATGAATTATTTTTCCATTCCACAAATTGTCTTTTCAATGAATTTGTTTCTTTTTCATATCTATTTTTAATAAATAGTTATGTGCTTTTTTCACTTCATCAAATCTATTTTGTAAAGAGTTTTCTTTGGATAATTTCTGGTTTTCCTTTTCCATTCCCTCTTGCAAGGATCTCATTTCCCCATTTTTCTTCTAACTCTTTTAAGATCCTTTTTGAATTCTTCTAAGAGAGCCTTGTGAAATCAGGATCAGCTCATATCACCCTTTGGGTCTTTATCTGGAGCTGATTTGCCTTTTTTAGCATTCTCAGTGTTTAAGATCTATTCTCTCTCTTCATAAAAGTTATCTATGATCAGAGCTCTTTTTGCTTTTTTGCTCATTTTTTTTAAAAGGTTGAGATCTGCTCTTAAGGGGCAACAGCCGCTTTAAGTTTGCTCTGGGGTGGGTGTTTCTGATTGACTTCCAGTGCTGGGGAATCACAGCCAGGTCTGGGGCTCTTTTTGTATTTGCTTTTGGGTATCTTGCAGCCAATCTGCCAAACCACCAGCTTGCAACCAGGACAGAGTAGCCTAAGAGCCTCTCAGTAGGTTGCCACAACACTCTGGCTCCCAGGCCCAGCTCCTTGCCCCGGGCTCCCTACACTGCAGTCTGGGCTTGGCAGCCTTCCCCATTGAAATATACCTTTCCTAAAGCTCTTCCAAAGTATCTCCTTGAGGAAATTTGTTGTATTCCAATTATTTGTGGGTTCTGTCCTCCAAAACCAGTTCAGAGGCTTAATCTGCCAATCACTGAACCAAACCCTCCCAAATAAATGGCACTGGTAGTCAGTATATAAGATACCTTTGGAAGTTACATTAACTGTCCATTCCCCAGAGCTAAAAAGTTTAATTTAGCCATTTACAAAATATACCCTCAATAACTAGGGTCAAGGCCATGTGTTTAAGGGGTGATAGGGTTCCTGAACATGACAAATAGGAGCAAAAAATTCAGCACGTACAGGCTACCTGGCTGTAGCACCATAATACAAAGGCAGAAGTTTTAGCCCCACTATAAAATAAGCAAACTATGGTACCAAGAAGATTGATTGCTAAAGCTGATGGCAGAAGCAGCAGTCGTAATGCATGTGTTTGGGTTTTTGGGGGGACAATAACATATAGTGCTTTGCACTAGGCCAATTTTGTGCTTGTTCTTCCCTTACTCTGGTCCTCTGCCTTTCTGAAATATGTCAAAGAATGGCACACTATACCACTTGCAGCTTTTTTTTAATATGTAATATATAAATATATGTGTTATATATTTATAATATACATGATATATATGTAAATATATATTATATAGATATATAAAAAGAAGAGAACCCAAAATGGAGAGGTTATGAACAAATATCAAGAGAGAAAAAGTTCTGCAATCCCAGATTCAAAGGGTGCTTGGAACATCTGACTCACTGCAGACTGATGAATTTCTCTTATATTTTTAAAACTCCAGAAGAAGGTCCTGTAATTCTTCCTGCCACTTGTTCTGATGTTCAAAACCTCCAAAGAGAATCTTACTATTTGGAAGGACTTCAAAGGTCCTTGAAACAAAGCCATATTTGAACAAGAATCATCTCTATAACTTTGCTGACAAACACCACCTGATCTACTTCTGGCCATCCTTAATTGCTTTGATTTTTTTTTCTTTACAGTAAAACTTGCCTCTGTGCTCTTAATTCTGCCTCATGGGGCTCTGCTGCCCATGCCAGCCCTTCAGATAACTGATGAGAGCTATCCTGTCCTCCCTCAGTCTCCTGTTCCCCAAGCCAAATAGCAAATATTCTTTTAGACAAGTATGTTTGTTTTTTAAAGCTCTGCTCTATGGCAGAACCAGGAGATCATTATACACAGCAACAGCAAGATTATCTGATGATCAATTCTGATGGATGTGGCTCTTCAACAATGAGACGATTCAGGCCAGTTCCAATGGACTTGTGATGGACAGAGCCATCTGTACCCAGAGAAAGATCTGTGATCTGAGTGTGGATCACAGCATAATATTTTCACTTTTTTACTGCTGGTTTCTTGTATTATGTTTTCTCTCATTTTTTCCTTTTTGATCTGATTTTTCTTATGCAGCATAATTGTGGAAATACTTATAGAAGGACTGCATATGTTTAACATATATTGCTATGTAGGGGAGGGAGCTGAGGGAAAGGAAGGAAAAAATTTGGAAAACAAGGTTTTGCAAAGGGGAATGATGAAAATTATCCATGCATATGTTTTGAAAATAAAAACTTTAATTAAAAAAAAATTTTAAATTAAAACAAAAAAAAGCTCTGCTCTATTGCCCATGCTGGGGGCTGTTACTTCACCTCTGCTCGCTCCGGCTTGGCTTGGGAGCATTTATCCCCTTCAGCACAGGAGAAGGTCTGTGCTTTCCGGCTCCTCCTGGCTCTTTCCACAGGAGGGGGCCGATCTAATTCTGTGCTGCTCCGTAATGTGACGGCTCTCCTGGACCGAGCAGAGGGGACGTCAGCCGAGGAAGTGTCGGTCTGGTCATCCCGAAGCTCCGAGCTGGTCTCCTCACTCCCTGTGTCCTCTTCCATAGCATCTGCATCCTCTTCCTCGCTTTCCTGCCAAAAACAGAATTTGTGGCTAAAATGGGATGGGAGACCAATAATTCAGGACAAACAGAGCTTTCATTCCAGCTCTTCATATTCTCGAAAGCCTATCTCCGACAGGGACACTGCACTTGAGGAGCTTACACAGGCTGCAAAGACCCCAATTCTAATTATCTGCTTTCTCCATGACCTCAGGCCCATGCTGTGACTAACTATCCCTGTACATAACATAACCCTTCTTTAATAAAACAATCCCACTTGGCACTGTGGGCTTTGGGGGGCAGGGATCGGGGAGAACACTCACCTCTGCTGATCCAGTGGCAAAGTCTACGGTGGAGGATCTCCTTTTCTTCTGCACAAAAATGGATTTCCGCCGTTTCCTCCGCCTGGTGGGCTTAGGGGGCCCAATTTCAGTACTGTTTTCTCCAATTGGGGGTTTGACGATCTTCCTTCTCTTTCCATAATAATAAGCTATAAGGAAAAGTAAAATCAAAAACTTAGTGAACAAAACGTTTCCATAAATAAACTATTTACTAGCATGTCATTTATTCTGTTCTTCATAAGAGATTAAGAATCCTGAGTAAGTTCCAATGGTCTTGTGATAGAGAGAGCGCCATCTCCACCCAGAGAGAAGACCATAAGATCGTATTTTCATTCTTTTTGTTGTTGTTTGCTTTCATTTTGTTTTTTCTCATTTTTTTTCTTTTTGATCTGATTTTTCTTGTGCAGCATGGTAGTCGTGGAGATATGTATAGAGGAAATGCACATGTTTAACATATATTGGATTATCTGCCATCTAGGGAAGGAAGTAAGAAAAAAATTTGGAACAGTTTTGCAATATTGAAAATTATCTATGTACACATTTTGAAAATAAAAAAACCTTAAAATAAAAAAAAATTAAAAATCCTGGGTTATTTTTTTCTCTGACCCTTCCCCAAGGCTCAACTCTGCCCACTGGCTTTCTTGACTTCAAATCTCATCGGAAATCATTCTTTTAAAATGTCTAAAAGGATAAAGGCATATCTTTTTATTGGTTTTGATCAGATGATGGAAGGGTCAGTATCTAGACATGCTTAGGTCTTTATACTGCTTACTATAACAGCAATTTCTATCAAGTAGAATGCTTTTACTACTGGTACCTAGGTCTCAAATTTGAATAGATAGACAGATACAGTAACCCTGAAGAGAGCTCCATTTCATTTCCTAATCTAAGACAAAAATGTACTGATTTCAGGGTCCATAGCAAAAGCATCTTTTGTAACATTTACTAGCACTATGCTCTTACCCAAGTCACTTATCTAAACTGCCTCAGTTTCCTCATTTGAAACATGGGAATAATGCCAACACCTACCTCCCAGGTATAGTGAAAACAAAATAAAATCATATTTATAAAGCATAATATAATCTCTAAAGTAATATAAAATATTATCTATTATTATTAAAAATCTCTGGCTTTCTTCCAACTCAACAAAACAGAGAATTCAATTTTCTGACATATTATATAGTGAATAACAGTTATCAGTATAAATGCCAACATTCTAGGAAGAGATAGGTATCTTAGATCAGCACTGATGAATAATGTATTCATCATATGAACTAAATTCATAATCAATTACTCAATTAAAATCACTACCGAGAATGAAATACTTATGGGTCATGATCAAGAGAGCACATTAATTAATCAAAAGCTCATTTGTCCCACTATGTGGTTCTCATTTAACAAAATTTGTTTAATAAAATGAAATGTATCAATGGAAGTTTTGTGGATGGGGAAGTCGCAAGAGAAAAACTCAAACCTTTCTCCAAATTTCAACTTCAGGTATAACTGTCTGCCCCTAATAATCTCTACATCCTTAAATCCTGATGTGTAAGATGATGAGGTAGAACTATATGATTTCTATTATTCTTTCTAAATATATGATTACTTAAAAGCTAGAATTTAATCCTTACTAATATTATTCAATGGCAAGGAAGTAAATGAGACCAAATAATTTTAACCCCATTGATTCAAATGAATAACAGCAAAGAATTTTGTATGGGCGATATTTGTGCTACCTACCTTGTAAGACTCTAAACAAAGCATTACATAAAAATGATTTATCATCATCTTTGGATCAGACTCATAATAGAAGCAAAATACCCCCTAAGAACCTAGAATTATTACAGAGCATTCTTTCTCCTGGGACACAAGTTGCTGAGCATGCATAAACTACTGCTACAGGAACAATACCTCATATTTATTTAGCTGAATATACAAGTTACAAATGAATAAGTACCATTTATGTCAGAAAACTCCAAACTGGACATGCAAAGTCCTCTGAAATCTGTTTTTTGGAAGTAGAACTAAAAAAATCAGGGTTGGTTTTACAGAATGAAATAAGAAATGTGGCATCTTTTTAAGCTTATGAATTGAATTCAATGACTGGTTGTATCTCATTGTTCAAAATTCCAACCAAAAAATGTTTTTATCTTCTTCCCTCTGGCTCTTTATAAATTCAATTCAGCCATTAGCAATAGTCACTGTGAACTGACCCAAGGGATGTTAAAAGATTTTACAGTTTATAATGCCAAACCTAGAAAAATCTTTAGTTTTACTTTCAATAGTATTTATTTTAATTGCAGTTCCCTGATTTTTCCCCCCCTTAAGCCTGAGAGGAAAGAATGGTGCTTTTTCTCTTAAAACCAGAGGCCAAGTTTAGTGTTCAGTCACGTCCTGCTGTATTCACTAAAGGTGGTTGCTGAGTGAATCATAATACTGGGAGCACTATAACCTTTTTACAACTCACTGTAATCTTACAGAGAGAGGCCAAGTTTTACAGATATTCAATTCAATTCGAACATTTATTAAGTTGCTTCTTTATACAAGCCACAGTGCCAGGTTCTGAGAGGACTACAAAGATAAAACGGGATCCCTACTCCAGAACATATTATAATTCAATAAGGGAAAAGACATGTAAACAACTTGTGTGTGTGTGTAGTGTTTTTATAGATGTATATACATATGTTTATACATGAGTGTTCAGCCATATAAAAATATACATGTATACTCTCTCTCTCTCTCTCTCTCTCTGTCTCTCTCTCTCTCTGTCTCTCTCTCTCTATATATATATACATACATACACATAAACACACATATATATATATATATGTCTACACACTGTAAATATAATGTAAGTTTGTGAACCAATGTGAATTCTAGCTTTTGTGAGGGACAAGCATCCCCTCTCTCAGCTCTGAGACAAACTTAGGATCTTTGATATGAAACACAGACACACACACACATACACACACACAGAGTCTTCAAGATTCAAATAGAGAGTAAGGAAAGTGGTAGTAAGAGCTAAGGACCAGCCACAGCAGGAAACAGTATCTAGAGTCCTTAATGAGCTGAGCTAGAAAGATTTGCCAGCAGAGAGATAACAACTTAAGGGAGAAATTGAAAGGAAGCCTGAGCTGTGTCACAAAAGGAAGAGATGAGGATGGGACACAGGGCTCTGTGAGCATCTCAGAACAGAGAATTCAGGAAACTGCTTGTATTTACTACTTCAAGGCCCAAGGGATACTCTTAAGAAGTTCTGCTTTTTCCCCAACTTTCTTTCTCTGTGGCTATTCAGTAATACACTATAATATACTTGTTTATCTAAATGTCTCTTGTGTCCTGATACCACCTCAAATATAAAGATACTAGGGATTAGCTAGAGATACACAAACTAAATTATAATGAGAGCTAAACTTCTATCTGAACTTTAGGATTTTTTTTAAGTGGGGGCTTTGAGCTGTTGTGATTGCACCGATACAAAAATACATAAAATAAGAAAAAAAAGAGATTGTGTGGACTAGAGACATCATATTGCTCCTAGGAGAAAAGTAAGCTAAAAGTTGTAATCAGTTTGGCTCATTAAATAATCAGCTTTCGTGTGAGGAAAGAAATAGAGCCTGATATAGTATGACATAGGTAGGTGGGTATATTAAGGTGAGATAGTAGATAGAGTGCCAGACCTGGAGTAAAAAAAAAAAAAAACCCAAAAAACCACAGAGTTCAAATCTGGTCTTAGACACTATAACCCTGGAAAAGTCACCTGACTTTGTTTGCCTCATTTTCCCTATCTGCAAAATGAGCTGGAAAAGAAAATGGTAAATTACTCCAATTTCTTTGCCAAAAAAACTTAAACACAACTGAACAATAACAAAAAAGGTAAAAGAGGCAAGACACAGGTGAGATTCAGCTTTGCCCCTTCCAGAAGAGAAAAGGGAGCAGAAATAAAAGTGCATTTAGCATCACTACTCAGTGGTGTTGCACAAATAGCCATAAGAGAAAGCAGAATGTGATAAATACCTAAAAGCAGTACAGCCTAAGAGCAAAGTTCTGTGAGAATTCAGAGAACAGTGAAAAGATTAATTGAAGAACGGCTATTTACATCAGGCACAAAAGATTGGGAGAGGATTCCCATGTGTTGGGGGTGATGTGAATGTAGGTAAGATGCTTAGGGACACGTGTGAGGAACTATAAGTAGTCCAATATGGCTGGAATACACATTATTGCAGTAGAGCAAAAGAAAAGCTTGGAGAAGTAGGTAGATAGGAGTAGTGTCGTAGAAGGAGTAATATTGCAGGATGATCCTGTGCAAGGTGATACTTAGTCCAACTCAGTAAAGATTATTTCTCTTAGAGCTAATCCTCTTCCAGCACAGACTTGCTGAGCTGGAAGTCAGTAGGACTTCTGGAGAGTAACAATGGCAGGGAAGCAATTTTAATTATAAATGATATTTGATGCCCATCCAGTTGTGTAAGCATCACTGACTCATGATATTGTCACAGTTCTCAGGCTCGTGGCCTTGTGACAGATAAGGAATAGCTGGCACAAGGGGGATGCTTAATGAGACCCCACATCCTTGCAGGAGTCTAGTCATTTTTGGTAGCATATTCCTGCACT
Source organism: Myrmecobius fasciatus (assembly GCA_023553655.1). NCBI lineage: Eukaryota > Metazoa > Chordata > Mammalia > Dasyuromorphia > Myrmecobiidae > Myrmecobius > Myrmecobius fasciatus. The sequence goes on along the minus strand of JAJPUD010001312.1, from coordinate 53,623 downwards.
TAAGCCACTGCTTCTCATATGATCTAAGGAAACTGATCTAAGTCCCCCAGAATATTTTAGTCAAGTGGTTTATAACCTGGGTCACTTTGACAAACATGATGAACACTATTCCTAGTACCACCACTACTACCACCACTACCATAGTATATTAAACTTATATTAAGTTTATATTATATAATGTCATATAATATGAATTATATATTAAATTAAATATAACATTAATTTGTTTCCATATAATATAATTTATAACATAAACATATTAATTATATTAAATTCATTCATCAACAAAAGCATTCTTTTTTCTTATTTTATATATTGTGCTGTCTTTAAGAATTTTCAAAATCATTCAACCTCCTGAGATTCTATTTGAGTAGGAACAATTTCTATCCTCTTCCAAATCATCCAAATATATGACAAATATCATATGACATAAATAAATAACACACACACACACACACACACCATTTAGTTCAAAGGAGTGGAGCGAAGCAAAATATTACAAGCAATATAGAGGGTAAAATCAATTCTAGTTGAGGTATCCAACTCTACCTCTTTTAATAGAACTAAGAGGAAGTGCAGTTCAGAGGATAAATTCAGCTTCAGAATCAAAACGCCTCAGGCTCAAGTTCTGACTTTTCTCTGTAACCAAAGCAATTGTTGATTTTGTGAAAGGAGGAGTTCACCAAAATAATAAAACCACCAGTTTGGTCTTAACCTTCCTCCTAACTCAAAAAATCAATATCTATCAAGAACAGATACTCCTAGTGAACTATCCCACAGACATTCCTGTAAATTATTGGAAAATGAGCAGAAATAAGAGGCAAAGCAGATTATGGGGTGCATAGAGTTTTTTAGGGTGGTGGAGTGGAGAAGGGGAAATGAGAGGAAGGGATATTAGCTTATGTTAGTTCCACAATTAGGACTTACTATATTTGGTCTTGGTGTGGATGGAGCAGTTTTCTGGGCAGATTTCAGTAACCAGAACAGGACTAAACAAATTTGGACAACATTCCAGCTTGGCACAAACTCTCTTGCAGAAATCTGCTACTTGATCAGATGTTCGTACAATCTTGACAACTGCCCTATATGTTTTACCTCTGTACCTAGGAAGAGAGAAAAATATTTTTTGAAAGTCCAAGTGTTATTCATAAGAGCCAGTTTCTGACAATGTTCAACAGGTATCATAATATTGTATTTAAAAATAAAAAAGCAAATATCAAGTGGTTTATTTCATTTCATACTTCTTAGTAAATTCAATTAAGTAGAATAAATATCTATTAAGTGCAAGGAACCTTTTACCTTCCCCTAAGAGGTGTGAGGTCCTAATGAAATAAAAATAAAATCATTCATTTGTTCAGATTTTAGAATATGATAGAAATAATAACACATACACAAAATAACATATACATACACACACATATTAGTCATTAGGTACAAAAGAGTGGACCAATGCAAAATATTACAAGCAATGTAGAGGATGAAATCAATTCCAGTTGAGGTGTCCAACTCCATAAGCTGGGTCTTGAAGAAAGTGAAGGATTTTGAACAGAGATGAATGGAAGCAAAGGGAATTTCATTTCAACAATGGGAAACAAGTGGATAAGGCATGATAAGGGAAGAATGAAAAATGAGAATGGGGAGTCGGGAAGTGCCAAACTTATCAACAAGCATTTTTATGCTATAATAACAATGAATTTTGTTTATAAATGATATGAAGATAATTAAGATAATCTACAATAAAAATTTCCATTAAGTACATTCTTGTTTGGTAACGTGCAATTTGATACCTGGTGCATAACTAATGAACATCACTACCAAAAATTAATGTTTTGAAATGGAACTTGGGCTTTTAGCATAACATTTAATTTTTGAAAAAATAAGTAATTATGCTACCATTTTGAGAGTTATGCAATTCAGGACAAAGAATCTTATCTTGGTAAAAATTGCACTATCAGTTTCTAAAAATTCAACTGATTTTTTATTATTCAAAAATGGCACCTACAATGTAAGATCACTTTAAAAAACACACACACAATGATGAAATAAATCAAAGAATAAGCCCAGAATAAATCTCAAGTGTGATGAGTAACAAGCAAAGAGCAAGTCCCAGCATCAGTTCTGAAGAGACATATGGTCATAGCAAAGACTTCTTTCCACATTTGGATCCAAAATTTAGTATTATAGTTCAAGGATCACTTGGTAACTTATTAAAACTAGGAGAAGTTATCATTTCTGGAATTACTTTAAAAAAGATATAGTTTTGGGAAAAGGTAGAAATCTTCCTCCTATGCAAGCTTATACTTCACAATAGAAACCAATAAGAAAATGTCATCTTAGGTTATCACTTATCACAATACAAATAAGAGGAGAGATATCCTGAAGAAGTAAGTAGAATATCCCATTCTCACCACCTTGCTTTTTAAGTATGACCCAGTGTTTGTACTTTTCCCCTAAAATGCAGCCATTTTTGATTAGGTCTATACCCCAAAAAGAGAAGAGTAAAAGAGGAAAATGACTCAGTTGTATAAAAATACTTTATAGTAGCTTTTTTTTTTGTAATGGCAAAGAACTGGAAACAAATTTGAAGTGGGGATGGCGGGGGGGGGAACCTATGCTCATCAATTAGGGAATAGCTGAACAAATTATGATATATGAAGGTCTCAGTATTAATTGTACCATAAAATATCATGAAAGGGATGGTTTCAAGAAAACTTGGGAAGATCTGTATGAGATGATGTAAAGTGAAGTGAGAAGAATTAGAACAATGTATACAATAATAATAATGTAAGAAATAAAACTAGAACAATTTTGAAAGACTTAACTTGATGAAACATATAACCCACTGCCCAACAGAGGTAGTGAACTCAGGGTATAGAATGAGACGTTGTAGACATGGCAAAGATGACAATTTGTTTTGTTTCACTATTCATATTCATTGTTCATAAGATTTTTGTTTTATTTTGTCTTCTGATGAGGTATAGGAAAGAAAGGAGACAGACTTTTGCTATTTGAAAAAGTTAGGAAAATTGATGTATCCATTCTAGCTCAAATTCCCTTAAAAAATCCCCAAATTCACTCTGAGAAGAAAAGAATGCCAGAGACCCCAGAAGAGCCTAAAATGTACTTGTTTAATCACTATTCTCATCTCTTCTTGAACCATGTTGCAAACAGAGTAATTGTTTTCCCCCTGACAGTGACTCCTCTTTCTTGCAAATCAGGCCCTTTTATGGCTTCAGTTCTATAACTTTTCCTAAAGTCATCCTCAGAATTTTTTCCTCTTTTCTTAGAAGTAAAAGTACCACTTTTTTTTTTTTAAACCTAGAGGAAATTTCAATGAATACTCTGAGGATAGTAAGAAAGTTTCTAGTATCTAAACTTTCCTAAATGATTATTTCAAAACAAAATAATTTGATCCATCCTTTGTATTTATCTGCAGTGTCACTGACCTGGGATGGAAGAATTGAAGAAATTATTTGAATGCTTTTCATTGAGATGATTCCTTGAAGAGTATAATGAATCAAAAAGCAACTGACCACTCTCAAAAAAAAATCTCTAATTATGATGATGACATGGATTCTTTTTCTTAAGTAAATGGAAGATGTTGCCTACAGTCTAAAGACTACTTTCTCAGGTTATCTGCCGTTTTTCCATCTTTCAGGATGTCTCCAATTAGTTACGATCTTTAAGAAGCCATTAAAAGTAGTTCAATCACTACACCCACCATTTCTTTATACACCATGGGATACAGCTATCATTTTATATTCAACTCCCTATCAGATATTCTTTGTGTTGTGCTTTTCAGCTGAAAGATTATTCTCCTTGGCAGAATTAAAAAAGGAAAACAAAGAGTTCAGTAATTCTATCATTCCTTATCAAGGTCCCATTTACTTTGTGCAATATAGTTATACTTTTCTATGATACTCCTTATTTCCCAACATTGTTAGGGAAAAAACCCTTCTGATTCTAGCTTTCTTTTCTGAGCAACCTCTCTGATTTGATTTAAATAATTAGACTTAAATAACCAAATAAATTTGATTGAAATAAGTAGAAATTTTTAAAAGAAATTTTTTTTCTTCCTAATCAGGAATTTATAATTCACTGGTTGGCTCTCACTCGTGACATCCATTGTGTTTCGAAATGGTAATAGCATCAAATTGTATAGGTAGCACAAACTACAAAAATGAATTGGGAGTGAGGTTAAAATAACAACCAATCTATACATTTGTTCTTTTTAGTTGTCATTACTTGCAATTTATGTAGTTCCAAGGATATTTGGGTTTTGTACTAAAATAGTTAAAGACCAGGCTTTCGGGAAACATTTTAAAATTATAGAAAAGTAGAAATACAGTGTCCAGGTGAAATCCAGGGCAAGGCTTAAAGTGGGGAGCCTGGGGTTCACAAATATTTGCATGCTTACAGAATTCTCTAACAACTGTGTCTCTGGCTATTCAAAATGGACAAAGTTATGCTATAACCAATGAGCATGTATGATAAAGAATAACATATCTGTGAAAAAAGATAGGGAAAGTACCCCAAAGTGTTTTATAATTTTTAGAGGGAGGGACAGAAATAATGTCTTAGGATTTAGCTGGGAAGTACTACAAAAACCTAAGAAGGAAGGTTCATTATAAATTATTCCATAATCAGTTCAGTTTCAATAAACATTAAGCACCTATTATAGGCCAAATTTTGTTGTTATAGAAAAGCTATTCTCATTATAATTGCAAAGATAATTAAGATATTAAGCCTTCTCTAAAGGACCTTATAGTGTAGCAGGGGAGCTAAAATATACAAAAATAATGAAGAGGCAAAATACAAGACACATGAATTGTGATTGAGGGAAGGGAAAGGGGTGACTGAGGATGACTTCATGAAGAAGGTAGAACCATTTAAGGTGTGAAGAGTCTTTAAAGACAGGTAAAAACCTGAACAGTAAATAGAGGCCAAGAGTAATTGAATTTTTGGCACTAAAAAGCTGAATTTGATGATGTTGAGGAAGATGACAATGATAGCCTGTATTAGCAGAGTGCTTAAATACCAAACTATTGTTTAGTCATTTCAGTTTTGTTTGAATCTTCATGACCCCATTTCGGGTTTTTTTGCCGGTATGGTTTGACATTTTTTTCCTCCAAGTCAGTTTATATACGAAGAAACAAGCAAGTTAAGTGACTTGTCCAGGGTCACATAGCTAGTAAGTGTCTGAGACTGAATTTGAACTCAGAAAGAGGAGACTTCTTGACTACAGACCCAGAATACTATTTTATAACCCTCTACCCCTATAATTTTTCAAATGCCTTCATATATTCTTTTCTTGTTTAGTCCTGTAGGAAAGCTGTCATAAACATTCCCATTTTACAGATGAAGGAACTGTGACTCGCAGTACACTTTCATGATTTATCTGTGCTGTCATCACATTTATGTTGGGTCAAATAACCAATCAAGTAGTGTTAGGACTATAATCCAGAACTCTTGTTTCTTAATCATACTATGTCATTGTAAAGGAACACTAGAATCAATAGAAGGGTTTTATCCACTGAAATTCTCCCCACAGGTGAAGGGAATTGTATGACAAAGAAATAACTCCTTTGTTTTGTATACTGGATTTATGAAGAGATACTGCTGAAAAAGCATGATCTCACATTTTCTATTTCCTACTGCAGACATGAACCTGAAGAAAAAAATCCTTAGCTATGTGATTTATTAAATGGCCTGGAAAGGCTACTGTAAACACCGAGATAAGCGTTTAAAGCATGCCTTACAAATAAGGGGAAAAACAGAAATTAGGGAGGAGGGGAAATATTAAAAAGGGAAAACCAGGTTGGCACACAAAAGAAAATACTCCAACTTTATAAATCATCTGAGAAGGAAAGAAGGGGAAAAAATGGAAAGACCACTGCATCAGAATGGCAAAGAGAGTATAAAAGAAGGTAGTTAGGAAGGCACCTAGCATGTAGAGAGAGCTTTCATTTCAGATAGCTCCTAGATAGGATGCTCTAGTTAAATCCTCAACCTAAGTTAAACTTTCCCCCCCGTTCTTCTTTAGAAAGCAGAAGCTTTTTGTTTGTTTGTTCAGGGAGGTTTATCCTGTTAGTAAAGATGTCAGGAGATCAAATAAGAGAGTCATCAGAAGAGATTACCTCGAAAGAAAGAGAAAAAAATAAGAGTTCTGAAAATGTCTGACATTGAGGCATCTCACAGTAGTGAGGGGAGACTTCAATTTATCAGACATCCAGCAGAAGCCTCTATCTGTCAAAAGCAGAGAAGCTAATACTTCTCTTTGTTAGCCTGAATAATAATTTCATCTTTGAGAGGCAGATGAAACAATGGAGGTAATTCTTATTATATGACAATTTTCATTGATCAGGACACACTTAATTTCTGGGGGTATTGATGACTGGGATTATGGGGGAAAAGGATAACTTCACTTTAGAATTGATGGTAAAAAACAAAGTATATTTGACATGCAACCTCAATTTGGGCAAACTGGATTGTAGAGTGCTCAAAGGAAAGCTAGGTAGAATCTTTTAAAGGGGAATCAGCAGCTCAGAAATATAAAATTGCAAAGATATAAAGTGAAACAATTCCAAGGTGGAGAATATGAGCCGCTGAGATTTTTTTAAAAGACTTATACATACACACACATATATACAAATGTATATGTATATATATTTATGAAATTTTTTGTGGAAAGGGCAAAAATAATAAGAGACAAATCCAAAAGTTTGGCATGATTCTGTAAGAATTATTAAGACCATGGGCAGCTAGGTGGTATAATGAATAGAGCATCAGCCCTGAAGTCAGAAGGACCTGAATTCAAATCTGATCTCAGACACTTAACACTTCTTAGCTAACCCTGAGCAAGAAACTTAACCCCAATTGCCTCAGCAAAAAAAAAAATAATATATATATATATATATTTTTTTTTATATATATATTAAGATTAAACATGGCCCCAGAGAAGAAATGATACAATAGATCTCCAACCTCCTTCCTTATAGAGTTAGGTACAGAACATAGAGACACACATGCCTTCAGACAATTTTTCAATCGGCACTTTGCTCTCTGGATTCAGAAGTTCTAGTCAGTTTTCTTACATCTTCCAGTTTTTTGACTTGTCATGTTCTTCTGGAGCAGAGGGCTTGAACATACCCTATGGCTTGAACTAGATTAAAATCTCTAATTCGGAAATATGTAACAAAACAAATATAACATGTTAACAGTATCTATGTTGTGCTATATCTAAGCCCATATGTAACCTGCAAGGATCTTCATGGCCCCCATTTCTATTCAGTTTTACAACTACTCTCCTGGGAAGACTCATAACCCTTAGGTTATCTCCACACATATTGTCCTTGAGATTAGATCACATTTTCTTTTTTGCTTCTCTTATTCCAGAATGTCCTTCACTTTCATCTATTTACAGTTCAAATCAGTTACCCTCTCATTTATTTCTTTGGTGAGATTTATTCCCCTGAATTCAAATTCTTCTATTCTGTCACTTGTCCCCTGTGCAGTCCACAAATATTTTCCTAATTCTTATTTCTCTTCTAAGCCATTCATAACCTGCTGCGCTGGTTCCAGATCCTCTGCCTCATTAGCTATTGATGTCTTTTTTCTTTGTCTTGCCATACTTATCCATAAAGGCTTGAGTTTCTTCCCTGAGCTGGCCACCATTTTTCTTCTGTTATTAATGCTATTTATGCTCTCAGGGTTCTTAATTGGGTTTTCTTCCTCCTGATATCTTTGATAACTTCATATTTCTCCCTTTGTTTTCCCCTTCTGATTCCTTTCCTTGTGAGGGTGTTTTACCTCAAAGCCATCTCAGTAGCAGAGGGCAATTCATGTTTCAACGGCCTCAGGCTCAGTTTCTCCCCAGGTGACTTCTGGGGGGACACAGCTGGCCACGGACTGTTACAGAACTCTTTTCCTCAGGTGTATTAGAGCATCACGTAGCCCCAAACCCATCCTGTCCTGGTTGGCTCTGGATGAGTTCCTCTACAATCCCCAGGGCTTATCCATCGAAATTCTCCCCACAGGTGACACAACTCCTGATGCTGTCCCAGTCAGGACAGGTCTCTCTGCCTTTTGATTTTCATTGCAATAAAAAGGATGGAAGGAGAGCTGAGTTTTGTTGCAAGCCTGCAGGGCTGCCTCGTACAGGAACCTCCTGGAATGTGGTGGTGGTGGGGAGGGGGGATGGATTGCTGAGTGAGAGAAATTAGGCTTTAGCTTTCTAAGCATGTTAGGTATTTTTCTTGGTATCCTAGATCATGGAGAAAGCCGAAATTGTTTTTATCACTTGCATGTAATTCCTATTTTGAAGAGGTCATAAAGATCAGAGAAGATAGTCTTCCAGCTTGATGATCATATAACCCAGAAGTCTCCATTGCACGTACTGTCAGACACGTAGAATAGAATAGTAGACTATGAACTGAATAGATCTCAGAGGCCCTCGAGGTAAACCCTGAACCTTACTTTATAGGCGTAAAAAAAATGAAACCCAAAGGGATAAAAAGAGACTTCTCTGGAATCACATGACAATAAATGGTCAAATCAGGACCTCTGGTTCCCAATCCAACACCTGGATCCACTGGAATATTCTGCCTTGTGCTGGCTAGCTGTGCTTTTTATCCTCGTTTTAAAAAAAAATCTTTGTTATAAGGAATAGTTCTCTGAGTATGGTAATAGTGATAAACACATTCAGAAATAAAGGTAAAGAAAAAAATGATGTAGGGCAATAATTTTTTTTTTAAAAAGTACTTTTAAAAATAATATTTTTATAAAGAGTATCAAACTCAAAATAAATTGCAACTGAAGAGGAATGCTAAACATAAAAAACATTTGGCTTTGGTTTTTAAAAATTATAATGAGTAAAATAGGAATATCAAGATAAAATATATCTTAAGGGTGGGTGCTATAATGACAACAGAAAGAAAGCGAACTCTTCAATATGGGGTGGTAATGGTGGTGGCAGTAATGGTAGTAGCAGTAGCAGCAAATGTTTATATAATGCTTATTATATGTGTCAGGCACTGTTCTAAGCATTTTACAATTATCTCATTTGATCCTTAAAACAACTTTGAAAGGTAGTTTGAGCATGTCTAAAGTACTTGAGAACATGAAAATACAATAAAAAGGCCTTTTCTGCCAAAATATCTAGCAATAGCTGATGATTATATAACAGCTAGTTTTGTTTTTGTTTTTTTTATCATTGGTATTCAATGAATTGTCATTAAGTTTATAAACACCTTAAAAACTATCTAAACTCTATAAGAATATGGGAATGATGAAAAGTCTTTTCTGATGCCATGTAAATGCATAAAAACATACTAGGAAAATTCCTCTAGACAATATGTTGCAGTCTGTGGGTAGATTTATACATCAATCAAGATCCTTTTATCAACGATACTTTAAACTCCTTTCAGTATATATGTCTTTACAACAATGTGAAAAAACAGGAACTATGAATGATAAGTGATAGAAATCATCTTACCCCCATGGATAATCAAAACTATATCCTTTTTTGAAACACTGTTTGCAATTGAGTGGGTGACATATACCTTTGACAGCTGAATGAATTAAATGCAAGTTAATTTATTCATGACAGCAAGGATTTCTGCCTTTCAGCTAAATGGGAAAGAGCTTTCTCTCCTTCCTTTCCTACCAAAGTAAACAGCAAAGTTGTCAAGATCCAAAAAGCTGTCATTCTACATCAGAAGGAATGAGGTGACTCAACATGTAGTATGATAACACTAACATTCCTGCTGACTATAAACCTGTCATCATTAGCAGCTGCTCAAAGATGCTATTGTGATCTAGCGCACTTGAAACCCAGTGGAGACAGACATTTTCTCATTATAAGTTGCTGTGTAAGATTCTGAAATGGAACTTACTGTCATATTTGATATAATAGGTAATACGTTGCTTTTAGAATATGGCAGGGCCAGATTTCACAATGCCTGTTTTGATTTTATTAGGCTGGATTTAATAAAAGCTCTGATCAACTTGGCAATACAAAAACTAGTGCAAGCTCTGCAAAAAGTACTATTCCTGTTTTCTAGCATTTGGAACAGGATACTTATGCTCTGCCACTGTTATGAAGGACACTCAGTACAGAATTCACTCAAGGAGGAATACCCTAGGGAAAGTGAAAATTCTTTGGATGCTCCTATCTGCAGATGACATTTTGCTGAGAGAATCAATCCTGGCACTATAGACTTCCTATATTAGATCTATAATCAATCAGAAAAACTCAACCTAATCATCCACAAAGGAAGAAACAAATGGATAAAGAATAACTACTTTCTAAACTATGACATTCCATTAATGGACAGCATATAGAGCAGGTCCATCAAAGAGTGAGTGAGTGTGTGTATGTGTGTGTGTGTGTCTTGGATAGATAATGCACTGGGCCCAACATTAAACAGAAAGAAGAGTGAAGCATATCGTGTAGTGCTTTTAATGACCCCAAGCTTCTTCACGATATAGAAACCTATTGTTTTAATAAATTTCTAGTGATATCACTTTAAAATGTAGAACACAAAATCGCAGAAAAAGGAAAATAAGGTATATTATTCAAAAAACAAGGAAAAACATAAGATGGATTTTAAGAGGCTATACTATAATACTGAAAATTTATAATATGAAGAAAATATTGCTTAAGTTATTATTAAAGACATAAATGGCTAGGGCATGGATAAAGAAAGAAAATTAGCAGCATGTGGGGCAAATGGGTATTGAGGTAGGATCAAGAGACTTTAATGAAGGTCCTATCAAGTTAGGTTAATCCTACATGTAAGATTAATGAGAGGATAGAATCTGACAGATAAAAAGGCATGGGAGGGTTTATGATCTATGCTGACAGAAGGAATTCCCACATTATGGAGATCACAGATGCACAAAAACAACCCCTCTAATCTGTATCTATTATATTTATTCTGTGTGCACTGAATTTGGGGCTGAATCTGGAACCAAAAAAAAAAAAAGTATTGTCCTGACTGCCCAGATAATTCAACACCTTCAAACAATTATTAAACTGCTGTGATGGACTGACGACATGTGGTAAAGGCTCTACTATTATTGATGATTTCCTTTTTAGTGGAGGAGAAAAAAAATAAAATTTTAGAGGAGAAAAATCCCAATTTCTCTTTTCTGTGCCATATATAAATTTGCTAAGAATGAATTGCAGGGCAGCTAGGTGGCACAGTGGATAGAGCACCAGCCCTGAAGTCAGGAGGACTTGAGTTCCAATCTGATCTCAGACACTTAACATTCCCTAGCTGTGTGACCCTGGGCAAGTCACTTAACCACAATTGCCTCAGCAAAGAGCAAAAAAAAGAAAAAAAAAAAGAATGAATTGCATATAGACTTTCCATAAAACTTCCTTGAAAATGAATGGATAGAAAAATCAAGTATTTGAAATGTGTTGCTAATAATTGAGAAATAAAAGAGCAAAAGGAAAAACCAAATCATCCTTAATTGAATAGGATGGAATGCAGCAATATCTATCAGAAAACAAAAACAATCTGAAAAAAGTTCTTTAATTTTTTATAAATACTTTCTACTTTGTATTATCTAGTAAAGCCTCATTATGCCATCAGTGATTTCAGGAGCAAGTCAAGGTTCAGAAGATTACCCTAAACATACTCATACCAGGAATGCTAGTCAATTGTGGGCAATAAGTGGTAAGTTCAAGATGAGGATAATGCAATGAGCTAGTTTTTCAAATATATCTTGAGCATCAAAAGGAGATAATGAACTTATATTGGAGAAGGATTAATTTAAATTAGCTCTAAGTAAGAAATTATTGATTCTTAACATTTTTAGCATTCTCTCTCTGGACTTTTAAAGACTAGAACAGGAACTTTCTGTGCAAGATGCACCCTCACTAAGGGAAAGAGGGATGAATACAAAGGAAGTCAAGGTTCCTTAACCATTTTTATTTCATGGCCCTTTGCCATTGTGATGAAGGTTAAGTGACCCCTTCTCAGAATAATGCTGTAAGTGCATCAAATAAAATGCACGGGATTACAAAGGAACCCAATTATACTGAAAGATTCAATATTCTTAAAAGGTTCACAACTTCACGTTGAGAACTTCTGAAGTAGATTTAAATAGATTCTCATTTCTCTTTTCAACTTGTCTTCAATGTATACAAAGTGCCAAGGGTGAGGATGAAAAAAGTGTTATGTAAATAATATACAATTGTTTTGAGCAAAGTTATTCTCTACCATCTATGTATTCTTATATCCACCAAAACATCTGCTAAACAACTTTCAAATTCCAATTTCAGGAAACTGAAAGCAATGTGGAAAATTTTCTCCTCTAGTAAACTTAGCAGCAAATAAATGTAGTCAAGAATAAAATATTATCCTAAGACACAATCACCACTACCTGCTTTCCTCAATCATCCCCCCAAAAATGTTGATCCACTATCCTAAAAAAAAATCACTTCCAGAGAACAAGGTTTTTCTACATGCTCTGCTCTTTCTAGTATATTAACTACATGTATCAATATAGCTAGGTCCAGATTAGTGTGAACAATGAATTACCTGATGTAGATGTTATTATTCTAATTTGGACTGCATATTTCCAATGGGCTGGAAGCAATCACTGTATTCTGATTAATAACTGAAAAGTACAAATTCAAATAGAAACGGCTACTTCAGGGGATGCATTACTTGTACTAAAGAATGTGCTTCATATATATGAAAATTCTTTGTCCTTTATCTTCACCAAAGCCTAAATATGTATACTTTAAAGAGAGAGTATCCTAGTCTGCTTTTCAAACGAACCAATAAGATACTTGTTACTGAACAATTAGGAAAAAAAATTTTTTAATCTATACTTACAATAAATATAATGACTAAGAACTGTCCTAATTGTAACAGGATATAGTAAAACTCACCTAAATCTATATTCAGACATGGCATATCTTATTTCGGCACAGAAATTTAATTTCCTTTAGTTTTTTAAATTGAATTATTGGATCAATAAGACAGCAAATTAAGCAGGTTTCCTAAAGTAGACAACACTTACTTTGCTTTCAGAGTCTCCTCCTGGAAATTCCACTGTGGGTCTTCCACAAGCTGCAGTTCTCTCAATACCCTTCCTGGCTTGTAAGCTGCATTAATTACCATGCTAAGAACCTATGGAGGGGGGATTGAGAGTGGGGATGGAGAGAAACACAAAGCAAAACAATGATCATGGTGAACTTCATTGAGGCAATATTTATACAAAAACAATCAAGCTATCACCCTCATACCCTTGACACTTAAAAGCAATAACTTTTTCACCTAAGTTAAATGAAAGATCTTGGTTAAGTGCAATGAAATCACCTTGAAAGATAACACTAAGCAGGTTCACCATCAAGTGAGACATAGCAGGTAATAACCTCAATGGCACTAGTTAGTGAGCTACTCGTTATATAAAGGAAATTTTCATTAATTCTTCCAAGATAAATGAATTAAAACCACTTTTAAGAGAAAAAAATCTTTTAAAAAAGAATAATAAATTTCTCTCTCTAACAGAATGTTGTTCTGATCATTTAACAACAAAATCTTTTTTTAAGAATGCAAATACAGATGGAACAAACAAAAATGAGACAGTCTATTCATTGGGGCATTTCCTGTGCTGATAGAACCATTTATGCCTGACCTCTGAATAGGGGTAGCTAGGTAACAATCCTCTGCAGTTCCTTGGAATCGTCCCAATTTGTGAGTATCTAATCCTTGGCAAACTTCCCCAGAAACATTACTATTTAGGAGGCTTTGGCTCAGAGTCTAATTCTCACATACCTTTGCCCCAATTTGTCACTTCAACTCAGTGGCCAATAAATAAATATCCAATTGATAGTACCTTTTTTTAAAAAAAATCATATTGATAATGTTTTGTTTTTACACCACGGTATAGCATTCCAAACTGAATGCTACCTTGAAACAAAGACAAATAGTGAAGCACAAATGAGACAAAACAACCTTATCTGAGAGAACTGGCAATGCTTTTCATCTGTCCCACAAGTTATCTACCAAGGGAAAGGGAGTGTATTTCATAATCTGTCCCCTGGGACAAGAACTGGTCACTGCAATTCATCTAAGTTCTGTGGCCTTTAAGTGCTGTTTTCTTCAATAATGTTGTAAGCATGGTTTATATGCTTCTTTCCTGAGTTCTGCTTATTTGACCTTATACCACATTTCACACAAATTTTCCCATGTTTCTTTGAATTCTTCACACATCCATCATTACATATTACAAGAATATCCTATTACAATGTGTTCAATCATTCCTTAATTGATGGGTTCCACTCTGTTTTCAGTGGTTTATTTTGCTTCCACAAAAAGTGTTGCTATGAATATTTTGATATACATGATTACATACTCATTTTTTTTTCATGATACAACTAACTGATCTGAGGAGGTACTTCTTTTCTCCCCAAGTCTAGCCAGTATAACCCTGAATGCAGCCCAAATCAAAAACCTTTCAGAGAGATTTCATGTTGTTGAGCATAGTCTACATATACAGAATTAATTTATATTCAGATCAATACAGTACTTCTACAAGGACTGAGCATTCTATTGCAAGCTCCCTCAGCTCAACTGAGGCTCATTTTCACTTTTATGTGCTTTAACAATGAATAGAGCTAGAAAACTTGGATGCTCTGGCATAGTCACTTTTTAATAAATAATCATCATCCATTTATATTTATTGAATTCGTGACAGGGAGGTATTTCTAGTTAAATATACTGCCCAAGGAATTTGAAAGGGCAAATCAATAAGGAAAGAAATAGGAGGAGGACTAGGGAGAGTTCCATCCCACATACCCATTCCCAAAAAAGGAAAGGATACTAAAATATTTTTAATACAGAGAAGAAAGGCAAGATGACTTTATAAATAAACAAAATAGTTTTGAAAGTTTAAAGTTTAATTTATTATACATTTAAAAAGAAAAAGTTTTATATAATAGAGATTGTTTTAAGTATAATCTTCTGTTACAGGGAAACCCTTATTTTATTTGATATTTACATTCAATTTTTTAAAAACTTCAATAAATACATACAGAAGACAGGTAAATAAAAATATTTTATATATTGGGAAACTGACATGATCATCAAAGCATACATAATGCAATGCTACATAATTAAATAGACATTATAAACCAATGAAAGATGAATGAATATTCAACTCCTGAAGAAGTACCATATTAGGGATAAAATTAAGTACCATATTAGGTGGTATAGTAGATAAAGCACCAGCCCTGAAGTCAGGAGGCCCTGAGTTCAAATGTGACCTCAGACACTTAACACTTCCTGGCTGGTCACAACCTGGGCAAGTCACAACCCCAATTGCCTCAGGGAAAAAAAAAAGTACCATATTGACCCAAATAGTGATAACCTCCAAATACTGCCTATGCTCTCAAAAATGAAAACTCTCTGAATGTAAACACTCTGGTTTTTAAGTTGATTGATTTCAGAAAACAAATCACCTTTTTTATTTTCCCTTCACAATTAAAATCAATTCTAACATCATTCATTCATATTGTAAAAGCTAAATGGCAGGTATACTTCTTCCTCAGATTAGTATTTTGCTGATGTTTTGAGGGTCTAAGATGCTTTCCATCAACACGTTTCAGGAGGTATGTTAAAAGGCCACAAGGATAAATTACAAACAGTTCTGGGGTGATTGTGTGTATGTGTGTTTTTATTAGAATCAGCATTTGATTTTTATTGTTGGCTGTCACTACGGTTTATGGGAACTGAGCTTTAAAATAAATCTAATTAGAGCTGGCTGAAATAATGTACAAAGTGTTTACCAACAGACAATAAAATTTCAGCTGATTCTGTTCATTCTTTTCCACTGAGAAAACCCCAAGAGCTACATCGCAGTAAGCTGAAATGCATTTTGCTTTTGTATTTAAAAAAAAACAGACCTATCTAGTTAAATTGAACACAGGAGTAGGCAGCAAATACATTGTACAAAAACATCAAATGCTATACGTTAAAAATGAGAGTGTAACATATCATTCATCTCCAAATTCTCTCAGCCTTTTTGCAAAGAACTGAATCTTCTCCCTAAGGTAGCTTGAAGAACTTTAGCCATTCCCATGAAATAGCTAGGGAGGCCACAATAGACTAAGAGCTTATCTAGATTTGCTATGCATATTCCAGGAGTTTCTAGTGTATATGCTAAAGGCACCAAATGTTAACAAAGGAGCAGCCACCCAGCAGATAGTGTCCGGACAGCTGGGGATAAATAAGAGCGGAAAAAAGGTCACAAACGTGATTCTAGTCCCAATTTGCTGGTGTGTAGGTGGCAAAAAGAAAATTAAAAAAAAAAAATTCTTGTTTCTTATAATACAGTCCTGTGGGGCTCACTATGGAATCACCCTCAAACATTTATTGGATATCTACGGCCACAGCTAAAATGTATTCCTGTTACTGCTAAATAACCAATGCAACCATTATCAACAGCTAAATCGCTTACTCAATAAGTATTTAACAAATAACTAAAATGTATATAGCACTATAGAAAACTCAAAGAAATATGAGACTATCTCTGTCAAGAAGAAGTTTAAAAGTGAGTTTGGAAAATAAAAGATTTTTTTTAAAAAGTAAATATACAAGATTAATTACTAGTGGTGCCTTATAGGGTGTATAATAATTTGATACTTTGCCTAATAAAATAATATAATGGAATTAGACTATGAAGTAGTTAAACTGTAACTTTATGTACTCATTCACAAAACTACTCTCAAACACTTGGTTCCTATGCCAAGTACATGCTATGATTTAATTTTTAGCCTTAAAAAATGGCTTCAATGAAGAAATTAACTGTTGTTTTGTAGATGTTAATGATAAGAATGTTTTTAGTCAAAATACATATCAAAGTAGCGTGGAAAATTTTTACGAGGAGGCAAATTAGAAGTAAAGCTTGAGAAAAGTACAAAATACTCAGTGTGATAGTTCTAATGAAACCTATTTAGATAAGCTACTAAACCTCTGGAAAAAGGGATTGTGATACCAACTCTAATGATAAACTTTAACTGTTATCCAATCGTGTTGAATTCTTCGTGACCCCATTTTGGAGTTTTTATGGCCAAGATGTTGGGGTGTTTTGCCACTTCCTTCTCTAGTTCATTTTTTAATAGATAAAAACTGGGGTAAACAAGGTTAAATGACTTGCCCAGGATCACATACAAGTATCAAAGGCCAAATTTGAACTCAGGATGATGAGTCTTGCTGACTTCTGGCCCAGCACTCTATTATACTAACTAGATCCGCCCCCCCTTTTTTAAATTAAAGCTTTTTATTTGTATAACATATGTATGGGTAGTTCCCCAACATTGATCTTTACAAAGCTTTCCATTACAAATTTTACCCCCAGTCCCCTCCCCTCCCCTAGATGGCAGGAAGTCCACTACATGTTAATAATGTTGAAATGCTTGAGAAGTTATGCAAGAAAAATCCTATCTACAAAAAAAAGAATCAGAGAAAGGCAACACAATGCAAGCAAATGTCAATAGAGATCATGAAAATGTTACGTTGTGGTCCATATTTCATTTCCCTCTCTCTGGGTGTATATGGTTTTCTTCAGTGAACAATTGGAATTGGTTTGAGACAATTCTTTGTTGCAGAGAGCCATGTCCATCAGAATTGTAGATCCCCCCCTTTTAAGCAAAATCATGAGAAAGTAGCCGCTACCACAAGGAGACTGTGGCTGAGAAACCATCTCAGTCAGGGTTCCACTGGTTTCCTGGTCAAGCACATGGACATGGCGGGCAGCAAAAAATCAACAGGTTTTAGAGCTGAGCAGCCCATAAAACTCTGGAGTGCAACTGGAAGCAGATTAAAATATAACTGAGCTATATTTAGCAAAATAAAAATACAATACAACAAAGATAATGCCAATTTGTGGTTTTCCAAATTAATATGCAGTTCACAGCCACCCAATTTTGTTCCATTTCTGTTTTCATTTGACACCACTGGCTTAGAATACAAACAATTACAAATAATTAAGATTATAAAAGATGGCAAGCAGTATTACTTTACTGAGTAAAGTAGCAAGGGGGTGATGGAGAAAGTATCTATACAAAACTTATCATCAGATCAAACTAAAAGAGATTATCCTAAGAAAATTTATGGCAGAAACAAAGAAGATAAGATACACAGATTTGTCAATATTTCTATAGCAATTAAGAGTCAACATTAATTCCAATGGAAACACCATATTTGGACTCTGGCACCACAGAGCTCAAGGAGATAGAAATGTTATGAAGTAAAGTACATTAAAACCAAGAGCCAAGACCAAAGCACAACCAATAGCACAATTGTAAAAGCACAAAAGATTGTTTTTAAAAATATTTAAGGTAGGGAAGGATAAAAGAATACAAAAGCTACAAATGATATAATTATTTTTTTAAAAATAAAAGATGATTTTGAAGACAATTACAAACACAAATGTCTACCACTAATAGGAAAGTACCAACCAATAGGAAAGAGACCAACTATGGCCTCAGAGAATAGATAATGAAACATCTCATTTCCTCATAGTAAAGATGGTGGAGTCTATCAGGAGAAAATGTTTTACAAATTTCCAAATACAATCACTATATTAAGTATTTTTCTCAACTGTTTTTTTCTTTGTGGAAATGGAGGGTTCAATATGGAGAGGAAGGAGTTTTTTAAGAAGTCTGTGATGTAAAAAATAGGATAACAATACAATAAAAATACTGTATGGCTCCCTCACTGAGGTTCATACCTAGGCAAAAGAAACTGACCTACCCTATGAAGCCACACAATAAAAACCAAATCAGTGAAGGATGTTTATTACCTAAATTTTAGTCCAAGGAAGAAGCCCATAGTGTATGTATTTTTCACTGATCAGACCACATTTGGGTAAATGGGTTCGGGTCAAGGTACTCTTTATCAACAAGGATATTAATAAATTGGGGAACAATCAGATGAGGACAAACAATAATGGTAAGAATCTCTAATTCATTATACAATAAGACTAGCAATTGAAGGAACTCAAAAAGGGAAAATAGAAGAACATGATGAATATCTTCTGATATTAGAAGAGCTATGACATAAAAACAAATTAAGACTTTTTCAGCTTGTCCCTAGAGGGAAGAAGTAGGACAAATGGGTATAAATTGGAAATGGCAAATTAAGATTTGATATGAATGAAAATCTTTCCAATAAAATTAGAGATATTAAAAAATAAAATGGGCTGCCTCAGGTGGAATACTCTTCACTGGAGATCTTGAAGAAAAGGCTGAATTATCACTTGTTGAGTATACCAGAGGGAATTCTTGTTCACGTATAGGTTGGGTTAAATTGTTTCTAAGATCCATTTTAATTCTATGACTATCAATGAGATGAGCTCAGAATGCAGTAAGAAAAAAAAGAATGGACTATTGAATTTGGGAAATTATACACACAGCTAACATACAAAAGCAATTTTAATATTTTTTATTTTTTCAGAGTCATTGCGATTCAGTAATGACGCTGTATAGCTATGAATCATGGAAAACTATGATCTCTAAAGCATCAAAATGTAAGTGACCAGATAGGCAATGGAGAGATGCATGATTGGTATAACTAGTAGAGTCCTTTATAGTTATAAAGAAACTAATTTATTTATTTTTACATAATTAACATGTATTAAACTTCCTGCCATCTAGGGGAGGGGGTGGGGGGTAAGTGAAAAATTTGTAACAGAAAGCTTTGCAAGAGTCAATGTCAAAAAATTACTTATGCATATTGTTTGCAAATAAAAAGCTTTAATTAAAAAAAAACTAATTTATAAATGGGGAAAGTGAATTACTCTTTAAATATATTTAAAACTGATAAACTCTCATTCCATTTGGAACCTTCTGGCATACCACCATATCCTTTATCTGTTGTAATATTTTCTGGCTTGAATTCAACTCTAATATTGGTGCCCCTCCCACTTTTCATGACTTGGAAATAGCCCAGCAAATTTTAAACCAACTTTTCACTTGATATCTACTTAGATCATTCTGGAATAATTTTTCTTTTTAAGCAGTGTATTATTGGGTTCTACTTTTCACTATCCTATGAATTTTGCAGAAAGTTACAAAAAGATGAATGATGATGTCTAAAAAGTTTTTATTAAGCAACTTCTATATGCCAGGCACTTTGCTAATTGCTGGAGATAAAAAGAAAGATAAACATAGCTCTTAGCCTGAAGAAAGCATAATCAAATTGGGGGAGACAATATGCAAATAACTGTGTTCAAATAAGATATACAGAATAAACTGAAATAATTCACAGAGGGAAGGAATTAGCATTAAGTGAGGCAGAAAAAGACTCTTTACAGAAGGTGGGATTTTGGTTGAGTCTTAAAGAGTAAGGTATAAAATTGTAAAGACAGAAAGGAGACGGGTTATGAAAGGTTTTAAAAACTAAAGAGTGGAGTTTTATTTCTGAACCCAAAAGTAATGAGTCAGTGAAGTTTACTGAAGAAAGGTGAAGGAATGGTGGTGGTAGTGATAATAGAGTGGTAGACCTGTTCTGTAGGAAGATCATTATGATCATATCTCAAAGAGTTGAAAGACTTGAGGCAGGGAAACCAACCAGAAAGCTACTGTAAGAGTCAAGGTATAAGGTGATGATATAAAGTATAAGGGCTGCATTGGATGGGGGCAGAGCCAATGGAGAGAAGGGAACATACATAAGAGGTATTGTAAAAGTAGCATTGACAGAACTTGGAAACAGATTAGATATGAGAAATGACAATTAAGAATGATGTCTAGGCTGCAAACCTGAAAGCCTGAGCTCCCCATCTAGGAAAGGACAAAAAGAGATGTAAGAAAAAGAGAAAACATTTGTATTACTTGCATAAAAAAAAAGATAAAAAATGTTATCGTCAAGGAATTGTACAAGTGGAAAAGAAGGTAGTCCTGTCACTTATTAAAAAAATAATCTGAGAGTTTACAATGCATCTTTACTAAGTAATTTAATGTTACAACTGTTAGGAAAGTCTCGGACTTTCTCTTGGAAGAGAATATATTCTTATTATTTCTATTATTAATTCTATTATTAAACTTAACAAAACTGCCCTAAATAAAGCTTTCCTGCTTTAACTTGGACTTCACCTTGATCAAAGACAGTATCCTGCCTTCTCTGGGAATTTTTCCTCTGTTTCTCTGACACTTTTTTGAAAGACCTAGTGATTTAACCAATACAGTGTGCTGAGGATTTTCACATTTTGTCAGCAATGATTTTGCCTTAGTTGTTTAATTACTTATCTTTTGGGCTGGGGAGCTTGTTTCTTGTACTAGTTAAGCTTTTTAATATACATTTTTCAGCCTCTATGCTTCCCAAACATCCATCTCCCATGATTATAGAGCTGCCGGATTTATTGGGTAGTTAAGACTGTGTAAAACTTATAACAGTTAGTTCCCGTTTCTTAATTTTGTAAATTCTGTGCTCCATTTTTTTTTTCAGTTTTTCTTTGTCTTCTATGAAAAAAACACTGGGACCTAAAGTAAATTATTTCTGTCCTGCTAGGAAAATAGGATTTTTCTTTACTGCTGTAGCACTGAAGTTTAGTGTGGGAGCATACATATGTATATTTAATCTTGGATTCCTCTTTATTGGGATCCTGTGTATTCTATTTAATTCTGAGAAATTTTCTTGGATGATTTCCTGAAATATAGTACCCAGATCTTTACCTCCTTCTTTGAATTCTCTATGACATAAGTAATCCTGTTATTATTTTATCATGATCTCTCTTCTAAGTATTTCGCTTGAGTTGATGTATACAGATAAAACTTGAATAATTTCATGATTTTTGAAACCATATTTTCTATTTGTTGTTAATTATGTATAATTAAGTTTTCCATTATAATAAGTCTATTAGTTGCCTATATGAAGTATAAGGATTTTCTATTATACAATTTACATTAATAACAATAAAATAATAGCTAACTTTTACATAGCACTTTGCATATATAACCTCATTAGAAGTCAGAAAAAGAGACAGACTTATCTAGGGGTCACAGAGCTAGTAAATGTCCCTGTATTCAAGTTTTCCCGAATCCAAATCCAGCACTCTATGTACTACGGTACCATGATGTCTTTTCGCTTTTTATTTACTCCTGTTCTTTCCCTAACTTTCAATTTTCACTTAATTATCTGATTTGGAAAAAAAAAAATCTTTTTTTTTTTTTTAAATTTGGTCCTTTGTTTATTTACTTATTTTTGTATAGAAAACTGCTACTTGATTTCATCGAAGTATCCCTTGGAGTATGTTCTTAGGATATCTTGTGGAGTTTAAGTTTTATTTCCATTGTTCTTAGTACTTCAGACAATTCATTTACTCTGAGTGAAGCAGGGCATCTTAACCTTATGTACATGAATTTGTTTTAAAAAATATATTTTGATTACTCTCTTCCAATATAATTGGCTTCTTCTGTATCCTTATATATTTTATTTTATACACTTAAAACATATTGTCCTGAATAAGGGGCCTGAGACACACAAAATGTTAAGAACCCCCACAAGTATTCCATTGCTCTCTCTATCTAAGGAAATAGTACTGTATATCTATTTGTATATGAAAAAGTGGGACCTTTTTAATTTTAAAAACACCACCAAATTCAGTTCAAACCATATCATCCATCTGTAATACATATATATATATCTATATCTCAGACACTTCATTAACATCCTAATGAATGATTTATGTAGTATTCACTTATTTGAATCTAGTTTACATACGTTATATGGGAATATGATTTGGTTCCAAAGAACAACCATTATAAATTCACAAATTAATTGATTTAAAATATAATGAATAAATTAATAAGGTCAATTCACATCTTGTAAACCTATCATTTAATAGAAATTATGTGTATTTATATTATATATGTACATTACTACATACCCTCATAACTGAATCTAAATGTATTTCATAATTTCTCTAATATAAAACATGAAGCATTTTTGTTTCTACAATAAAGTATTTGGAATATATGCTTATTTAAATTCACTCACTTTACTCCACACCTCTACTACTACTCTCATAAATAAAAATGTAGCATATAATGGGCAAATCCTTTATTAGGTCAAATGGTTTGATATAATTTAGCCAAGGGGCAGCTAGGTGGTGCAGTGCATAGAGCACCAGCCCTGAAGGGAGGTGATCTGAGTCCAAATCTGGACTCAGGTATTTAATACTTCCTAACTGTCTCACCCTGGGAAAGTCACTTAACCCCAATTGCCTCAGCAAAATAAATAAATGAATGAATGAATGAATGAATAAAAATTTAGCCATTAAGTCTCTTCTACTAAGGTCCATGCTTACAATGCTTCATAAATATTTCATATATTGATTATTTTGCTTTTAGGTGGCTATATTAAAAAGGACATTTCCCCACTTTCCCTTGGGGAAAGTAAGTTCAATCCAATTAATATCATTATTAAATTCCCTTGTCCTGAACACATCCAAATTTTGAAATGTCAATGTCCCGCATTCTACTATCAACTACTACTCTATCACATTTCTTTGGTTTCACGCTTTTCTCTAACTTCTTTCTCATAATATAATGATAGCTACTCTTTTTCTTTCTTTTTTTAAAATACTCTGCCACAGGTCTTCACATAACACCTATAAGACAGAAAAAAAATATCCTCCACACCAATTAATTAATTAATTAATTAATTAAAATAAAATAAATTTTGCCTACGAAAAGTAACTCTCTCTTTGTATTTACTAAAAGTGGTAATAACCTTCACTGGACTTTGTTATTTTGTGACTTATTTCCTTAACTCATTAATTATATCAATCATATTTCTATCATCTCTAAGTGTTTTTTTTTTTTTCTTTTTTGTAGGGGAAAAAAAGCAGTAATAAACACCTCCCTGTCAGAGATTGCATCTTCTGCTTCTATTGTGATTTATGAAGTATTATATACATAGTAGGAATTTAAAAAATTGTGACTACAATTACTCTAATTAGAATTAGATTTCTTTTCTCTTTATACAGATTAGTTAAGAATTCTAAGTTCTATCAAGACATTAAAGATTAACTTTTCAATTAAGACATAATTGGTTGTTTTAAATAATAACCAAAAGAGGCATAACAGAAAAATAATGAATCCAAGTTAGAAAGTTAGAAAGACATGGGTTCAACTCCTATGCAACTCTGCAAATTATTCCTCTCAGCCTCAGTTTCCTTATCCGTAAAACAGAAATACCATTTACTGTATCTACCTCTGCAAGAGGACTTACAAAATTCAAGTGCTAGGTTACTGTCATCAACATCAAAAGGAACTGGTGAAGATTAGCTCAAACTTTCTTTTTCACTCAATCTCTCTTCTAAATATTTTACAAGTTTTTAGGAGGTCAAAATTAGTAAAGGGAATCAATTTTAGCTCTGAACTTTAAATATTTTAAAATAACTGTCCTCTAAGAATCACTTTAAAAGCTAAATCAATTATAAAAGAAATCACAATTTTAAAATGCAACATGATTACCTTAAGATTGTCATCTATCTCTGCCCAATGCCCACCTGCCCTAAACATTATGCATACTGAACTAAATTTTAATTTTGTTGGTAATCATTATGACCTTATACATGATGTTAGAGGTTTTCTAATAAGAAACAGGAAATCAAGCTTACACATCACCAAATATAATTTAGGTATTTTTGATAAACAACCAGTTTTTCAAATGTATCTTGTTATAAAGGAGTATTTCTTCCATAAAAGTCAAGAATACAAAAATATTTCTTCAAATCATTCTGTCAAAAACATTAAATTAAGTACAAAGTATGTGCCAGGTACTGAGCTAATTGCTTAAAAAAATATGCAAATGCATGTCAAAAAATGTCTACTTTTAACAAATGTGATTTTTTTACAAGCTGATTGTTTTTTATTTAAAGATAGTGATAAATTAAAGGTTTTTGGTCTTGAAATCTGACTTCAAGTAAATTTACAGAGGTTCAACTAGATTGATGTTGATTTTTTTAATCAACTGAGCCATTGAAGGGTCTCTCTCTTGAGAGTCTGGAAGAAAACTGTTACCAGGGAGCCAGCATTTAGTCACCTCTGTCTAGATTTCTGTCAGGATCCTTTCTATTTCTCAGTCAGCTAAGGGTTCCTAATTATGGCAATTGAACATTGCCTAGAAACCCAGCATAACAAAAACCTTTCTTCTCTTCAAACTCCTACCAAGATCAACCAGATTTCAAGTTTGTATGTTCTATTTTGTCAAAAACAAAAAAACAACAACAACAACAAAAAAAAAAAAACACAAGCATGACTCCCAGAAGCTATCCCTCCCTGTCCTGGTGTAATTATAGATTTCTTCATAAATAGGGGAATCTACAGTGAATGGCATTTTTATGTATATGTTTATGGAAGCTTCATCAGGAGGTATGAAATGCTTCAGAAGCTCAGCAAGTTCATTCTGACAGTTACAAAAGCATAGTTTTGATTTTGGTAACTTCATTCAAATTGAGTACTGAGATTCTCAAAATGGCTTTTTTTTTTTTTTTTAAATCTGAAAGGCATTTGAACAAAACTACCTCTTCTTTGAAAGGTTATTTATTTCCTTCCACCATCCCCCAACCCCCAAGCAGGATTCTATTATATTAGCAACATCCTGTTTGAATGACATTATCTTTTAATCTCTTTCATATACAGATGAGCACTGGGAAAACTGACAATGCTTGAAAAAATGTTTCTCCTGGGAAAGGAACAGAGTAAAATGTTCCAGATGACCATGGTCTCCTCCTTAGTGAATACACAATTCCCAGTGAAGTCAAGAAGAGTCATGAGGTATAAAGATGGATGAGAAAATTGAGTAAAAGATCAATTTGACTTTGAAAAGTGACTTTGTTCACTTTTTTCAACTGAAAAATTTCCTTGCTCTGTGAAAATCTAAAGAACATAGTGACATCAGGATCTAAATGCAATGACAATATTGCTATTTAACAGTGAATAAATATTAAATCACTGTTACAACTCACATGTTTTGGAATGATTCTCTTTGTGGAGTGGCAGCTTGAAAATTCTTTTTACTTGATGTTTGAGAATGGTTATTTGTAACATCTCTCCTAACCAAAATCCTACCCCCCATCCTTCAAGGACTATGTGATAAAGGTATTTATTTATGGAAAACTGGTCCCGATCCCAATAATCTGAGATGATCTCTTTTGACCTGCATAGTCTTTATACCTTTATACCTGGCACAAATCAATCCCTTCAATTAACAAGAATTTATCACATGGCAACTAGGTGATGGGGATACAAAAACAAGAAAAAAAACTAAACATTTTGCTAGTTTGAGATGCCTGCCACATATCCAATTTGAAATGTCTAATAGTTAAGGGTTAATGTTTATGAATTACCCATACATATGTTTTGCAAATAAAAAGTATTAATAAATTAAAAAAAAAGAAATGTCTAATAGTTCATTAGAAATATGGGATTGAAGTTCAGGATTGAGACAAGGGTAGAATACATAGATCTATGAGTCATCTGTATGAAGGAGGGAGTTTATGTTGTTACCTAGGGAGTGTAGTGAAAAAGGAATCTGAGAAGGAACATTAAGACAAGTAGCTCTCAAAAACCCAGAGAGGAGAGTAAGTAAGTGGGAGAAGAGGATGGTCAACAGTCAGATCCAGAGGATAGGATAAAAGCTGAAAATAAGGCCTTCAGAAGTGGCCATTGAGAGACCTTTGGTAAATTTAGAGACAATGGTTTCAGTTAAAAAGGAGGTGAGAAAACAAAATGAAAGACAAGGAATGAAGGTTGACTAAAAGAAGATGAAGTAACAGCAGTGAATGCATAATTTTTTTCAGAAGTGATCACCTTTCTATCTATGTTAAATCTTCAACCTCTCCCTTTCAATGGTTCCTTCTCTCTGTCTTCATTCTCAAGCTGCTCTCATCCCTAAGCCTTCACTATACTTCACCATGACACATTTAGAAAGCAGACGATAAAGGCTGTAGTCTTTGCATAAAATGGAAAGGAGGGATGGAAAACTCAGTGAGATCAAGCTCACATGTGGAGGTATTGACCTTGGCAATGTTCACCTGACTTTGAGCTGGAGGAAATGCAGAGAGAATGAGGAATGACAGCAAGGGGCTCCGACATAAAAAAAGAGGGAATAAAGAATAGCTAATGGGTGAAATAAGTGAAATAAGAAGCAAGGACCTCAAGTTAAGGATGGAAGTAAGGGGAATTGTAGGAGGTTTGAGAAGAGAAGAGGTTTAGAAATGTCTCAGCCAGACAAGGAATTAATTAAAATGGGTTAACAGGATTGCCTTGCTGCAGTGAGGGCCCGATAGAAATCATTAAATAAAGTGGAATGGACTAGGTCAGCATGGTTGTATGGGCAGCACAGGAAGTGGATGATGAAGTCGAGGAAGTCAATCCAAGGATAGAGTTTGGCACAGAATGAGAATGACAAAAGGACAAGAGGTCAAAGGATTCTAGAATAGGGAACAATATGGAATTGAACTGGTTAACAAAAAGAACGAAGTTGCAGAGGGGATAATCACCTGAAAAAGGACTAAAAGGTAGAAGGAAGTAAAGAATGGGTTTAGTTAGGTGTGATAGTGAATGACAAGAAATTATAAACAGATACAGAATATCAGTTATTGATTAAGGAAGCAAAACATTTAGAGCTAAGTGGCAAACTCTATGCATGGTAAGAATGTCCTCAAAAAAACAGAGATTAGGGCACCTGAAAAATATTCCTTAGAGAGCATATTCTATTATTAAACTAACAAAACTGTCCTAAAGGAAGCTCTCATGCTTTAACTTGGACTTCACCTTTATCAAAGATTAAAAAAAGGAGAATAAGCTGAAGGCAAGCAGACAAATCATAACCATCATCTGTATGTAAAGAGTAAAAAATTCTAGCAAATTTCAAAGGAAGGGAGATTGCTGAAGATGTTTACAAAAGGGTCATCTGGAAGTGGCAGTAAGGAGGAATATTTTGACTCTCTGGAACCAGTGAATTGAGGAATGCAAGAGAAGGTAAATACTGCAAGTGCTTTAAAAAAAAAAAAAAGTTGCAGCAGCATCTAGAAAAAGCCAGGTCTCTGGAAGAACAAAGAGTATGAGAGGAAGAGATCCAGAATAACAGGATATTTGTGCACCATGGAATTCCAAAAGATCCAATGAGAAGAGGAGAAGTGTGACATGGGAAGAGTAAAATTTAAAGTGGGGTGAAAGATTATTAAGGTAGAATGAGAAGGTTATTCCTATATAGGCAGTTATTAAGTAACACTGGGATAAGAAGTCTAACCGGTATTAGGAGTTCACTAGTCATACAGCAAATAAAGATTTGCATCAAAATTAACTATTTTAAGTCTTCTAAATTTTTGTGTGTTAAAAACTGCACAGGTTATTTAAAATTTGTCCTTTTCCCTCTTGCATTGTCATAAAAACTGGCTAATTCTTCTCTAAAAACTGTTGTGAGGAGTCAATAAAAACTGCCAAATATTCAATGAATGTAGCAAGATTCTTGGCTAATAAATAAAAAATGTATAATTAAGATAGGGAAAACTTAATCTGGATAAAATATCCTACTGACCAAGAAATTTATAATAAAAAGTAAGTAGATAAGAGTCAATTAATCAAGTAGGAAATTCTCCATCTGTTCATCAAACCAGTATTTTTGGTAGGTATGAGCATTCATTCCTTTGTATAGAAAATAACATCAAAGACAAAGAACTCCCTAACATAAAGAACAACCAAGGTAGGAGGTTAGCAGGCACTCCATTCAATACAGAATTTTAGGGCATGGAGACCAAATAAAGCTTCAATGCAGTGTAACAAGTTGAGATTTCATTGGAGCCTCCAGCTCAAACCTATTTCACATGTCAGTGAAGCAAAGCAGGGTAGCAATAGGCCCCCAGAATCCTCAGTGACAGCATGTCGGTCCCCTCTCTTTCCACTTCAGATAGTGCGGATGGGCAATATTTCAATCCTCTGCTGTGTTGTTGGAAATCATAATCCACTTGACTGGCTTATATTTGTCATCCTTATTGGAACCATCTCAAATCCAGAGATAATTACTAGAGGGCAACGTTTTGCAGATTTGCTAATATTCTATTATCCCAAGAAAGCTGGAGAGAACTGTGATGACAGATTGTGATCTCTAACAAATCCTAAGAGTCAGGCTGGTAATGGGCTGAAAGGTTGCTCAATAAAGGCTGTACTTAGGAATAAGGTGGCACTTTTATTCTATTACATGGAGTTGGAATACCAGCACCTACTACAGATATCACTGAAACTTGTCTTCTGCCTCCCACAATCCAGATGATTTATTTTTAGGACAATTGTCTTTCCAAAATTGTCACTTGGAGTTATAAGCAAATCAGTTAATCAATAAACATTTATTAAGTGTCTAGTAGTGGTTCCAGGTCCTATGCATACAAACATGAAGAAGGAAACTATCTTTAAGGAGTTTACATTCTAACAAATGAGCTGATAAGTAAATATACAAGTGTATAAAGATGAAAATAAATGCAAAATGGTTAAATATAATTCAGTTTAGGAGAGAGGACATCGAAAAGGGTAATGAATGAGGAAAGGCTTTAGGTAGAAGATAATGCTTGATTCCCATCTTAAAGGAAGTGATATGAAGGGAGTGTATTCCAAGCAAGGCAGCAAGCCAGGATAAAGGCAAGGGGCCAAAGCTGTGGGAGGAGCAGAGAAAGCCCCATTAGGTGAATCCCAGCACTGGGAGGAGAGGGTTATTCAATGAGGCAGAGAAATTAGTTGGGATCAGGTTACAGAGAGGTTAAAAAGCTAAACATCAGAATCTCTCTTTTATATCAGAGGCAGCAGAAATCTCAGAGTTTTCAGAATAAAGGGGAGGGTCTCCCTCAGATTCACTCCAATACAGGTGGGCAAGTGCCCCTTTCAAAGTAATGGAGTTACCGATGGGGAGATGGGGAAGGAGGCGGATGCAATGATTCAGAATGTGCTAATGGCAATGACTCAGTCCTCACGCTGATGATCTATTATCTCTCCCCTGCTCCTCCAAAAGAGGAGCCACACACACACACATAAGCAGCGGCGGCATTAAACCGAGTCTCAGCCTTCTATGTGTCCTTTCTTGCATGTGTGGGCAGCATGCACACTGAGAAAATTGCACTGCCTTTAGTACCATCATTAACATCTCCTTGTCACAGTAATGATTTCAGCAGTTTATGCAATATTACATCTTGCAGCACCTGGCCCCAGCTCTAGCTTGAGTGATCACATTCTCATTCTCACCTTCTACCCCACCTCAGTCTGTCTCTGTCCATCTCCCTCCCTCCCTCTCTCCCTCTCCCTCCCTCTCCCTCTCTCTCCCCCCTCCCTTCTCTATCTCTCTTTGTGTCTCTCTGTCTCTCTCTCTCTCCTGTCTCTCATCTTTCTTTCCCCCATCTTTTAAATATTAATGACATTTGCACTGGTTAGATCTCTACCTGTACCTTCCTTGACAATACACTCACTTCAATCTTCTAGCTAAATCTTGTTGACATTGCTTCTCTCTTCCCTGAATTCATTTTCTTTTACCTTCTGTACTCCCTGGGCTCAGTGAGGGCACCTGAACTTTCCTTGATCCCCATTATTCCTTCTAGACTTGCCTTCCATGCAACCCCAAAACACTCCCATGTCTCCCTCATTCTTAAAAAGCACTGACTTGGTCCTATCTAACCACTAACTTTCATCCTCCGTCTTTGTTCCTTTTCATCTAAAACACTTTGGAAAAAACCATCTAAAATCAGATCCTCGGCTTCCTCTCTCCTTTCATTCCTAAAAACAACAGAATCCAACTTCCAACTTTATCTTTCAAATGAAGCTGCTTTCTGCAAAATTTCCAGTGAACTCTTTAATCGCTAAATCTAATGGACTTCTCAACCTTGATCCTTGCTGATCTCTTGGCTTTATCTGATACTTTTGCTTCCCTTCTCTTCCTAGGTAGTGTCTCCCCTCAGATTTTCATGACACAGCTCTTTTTCCTGGTCTTCTTGCCATGTATTTTATTTGATTCCTGCTTTTCAATCTCCTTGACCAGATCTTTAGCTATGTCACAAGACATACCCACTGAGAATGGATTTCATTCAAGGCTCTTTCTCAGGCCCTCTTCTCTTTTCCCTATGTATGATCTCAATTCCCAAAGATTCCAAGATCTATATATTCAATCCTACTCTCTTTCAATCCTACATTATCAACTTGTCTCTTGAACATCTCAAAATAGATGCTCCATGGGCATCTCAAGTTCAAAACACCCAAAACTGCATTCAAGATCTTTCCACCAAAATGTTCCAGAGTTTCCTGTTACTACTGGGGACATCATCATCCTCCCAATAATCCATGCTTGTTAACCTAGTTAAATCCTAATCTTGATTTACCAAGTCTTTTTGTTGGAACATCTTTCTCTTTTTTCTTCTGATAAACCTGATCCAGGCCCTTGTCATTTCTAACCTGGACTACTGCAAAAAGCTTCTCAGTGGTCTTCTTCCCTCAAAAAGTCTCTCCTTGCTCTAGTCCATTCTTGAATTCACTGATTTCTATACTTCTATTAGCAACAAAGCTTTACCAAATAGCTTTTCCAAATTACTATATTCACTAGATATTTATACCAAACATATTTATAGACAAAGACTTGCTATTTCCTGTATTATAATATGCAATTATAATATAATATAATTATAATATACAATCCTTTCCAGTCTCAGATCATTTAATTCTTTGTATTTGTATGCCCTCAGCCCAACACACAATGTCCACTTAATAACTAATGAAGTCAGATCACTTCTCTCACTCTAGGTTTTACCTTTCCAAAGACCATTCCTATATAAACAAACACTGACACCACTGTTCTTCAGATTGCTAAAAAATGAAGGGTCATTTAATATTATGAATTTTCTAGACGCACTGATATCCTTTGCTTTTATTTTACATGACTGTGATTTTTTCCACTAACCATCCCCTCCAAAAGAGCCATCAATTATGACAAAGAATTTTTTTTTACAGAAGAAAAAATTCATCTAAACTGATCAATAAATCAAAAAAAGATGTAAGCCCAGTCCTCTACACCTGTCTACCCCAATCCACTTCTGCAAATTTTTAAACATGTATTTCTAATTTCACTGACTGCCTAAAGAGATGCTCTGCCTTCTCTTCAATTACATTTTCAATGTTAAATGTTAAACACACACACACACACACACACACACGCACACATACAGAGAGGCACTGGTGCTAAGGGGAAAAGCATTAGCATAAATATTGGTTTGGCATAACTTATATTTTTCTTACACTTATGGAACTGAAGAGCTTGCAATCCTTCCCTGCCTCACGCACTTTGTAAACATCAGCAGAAAACTAGCTCTATCATCAGCAAACTCCTCAGGCCTGGCTTTGAAATTTGGCCACTGTCACCTATCACACATCATGAGCTTTCTGATTAGAAATAACTAACTAGTTTTGACTTTTTTTAAAATTCATTTAATAAAAGTCAAACCATCCAGCATAGAATAGGCTTAACCTAGACTGCCCTGTTGGCCAATACACCTGACGGATATCTGAATATCTTATTTCAACAACTAGAAAAGGCAATTCACTCAGAAACAGCCTTGAAAAATCCATTAGTTCAACATACTTTCCCAGGCCTTTTCAACACACCCAAATACACCCCCCACACACAGTCATAACAAAGATGTGCCTATGGGCACCAAGTAGCAGCAACTTTCAGGAAGGCAATCACTAGTGAGGGTCTATTTAAATTTTATTAAAATTCTTCCTTGTGCCTACAACCTGATATCTTTTTAGCTCAGTTTAATTTCTTCTGGGCTGGTGGTCCCATGGCAAAACACATGGATATTGTTAATCGATGTATCATACCACACACCCCATTTGCTTTCCCACTTAGAACAAGCTCACCTGAAAAAAGGCAGAATAACAAAGAATCATAGAGTTGGAAGAGATTTTGTAAAAGGTCATCTAGATTAGGGCTTTTTAAACTTTCCCCACTTGTAATCCTTTTTCACCCAAGAAATTTTTGTGACCTCAGGTATATATTGGTATATAAAATAGACATACAAGCCTTAAATTTACTGATAATAAGTTATAATATTGCAACCCCCCATTTAATTACAAAATCCCAGTTTCAGAAAATGGGATCTAGAAAACTCTATATCTGTGCAGAGGACAGAATGACAATCCTGGAGTCATAAGGACTCAAGTTCAAATCCAGCCTCAGAACTTACTGGTTCTGTTACCCCTGGCTAGACACTTATCCCCATCTGCCTCAGTTTCCTCACCTGTAAAATGAACTGGAGAAGAAAATGGTAAACCACTCCAGTACATTTGCTAAGAAAACTCCAAATAGGCTCAATAACACCTGTAATAGAGTCCCTTCTACTGCTTCCCTTGTAAAGTGATCATCTAGAATTTTCTTTCTTTCTTTCTTTTTTTTGGCTGAGGCAATTGGGGTGACTTAACCAGGGTCACACAGCTAGGAAGTGTTAAGTGTCTGAGGCTAGATTTGAACTCAGGTCCTCCTGACCTCAGGGCTGGTGCTCTATCCACTGCACTACCTAGCTGGCCCTTATCTGGAATTGTCTTAAGATTTCTACAATTTGGGCAGATTGCTCCAATTTTGGTCAAATCTAATTATTGGAGAATTTTATTTTCCTTATATGAAGTCTAAATTTGTCTTCCTGCAGCTTCCATTCATTACTCTTTTGATTAGCTAATCAAGTGAGAAATGAAAAGGATTTTATATAGAAATAAAGAATAAAAAAGGATGAGGAGGTTAAGGAACAGAATTGTGTTAGAAGACTGGAGGATAGAAAAATCTGATAGAGAAAAGAAGGAGAAAGAGAAAAAGGAACACTGAATACCTAAAGTGAGGAGAGATGGGTAAAAGAAGTTCATAATACCCACAAAGAGCTAAAAGAAAAAGACAGGAATAGTAGAGGTTGGTGGAGGTTGCCATTTGTTAACATGACTTAATAATAATGAGGTCTGTCTGTTGTCTTCAGAATTCATATATCTAGAAGGCAACCAAGAGGTTCCCAAATCTGACAATTATCACCTACCTCTGCTTTTTTCATGGTGACAATTTATGCTGCCAAAAGCTGAGAACTGGGGACCATAGGAAGAAACTAGACAATGTATGATTTTTATTATTGTTTCTAACGAAAGTTAAGGACTTAAAAAAAAAGAAAAGAAAAAGAAAAAAAGAAAACAATTTCTGAAGTGAAGATGATGAAAGAAAGTGATTAAGTAGGCAAGAATGAGATTTGGATTTCTGAATTATGGGACCTAAAAAGTAGAAATGATATTTAAAGGCCAGGGATTAAATATAATTGATAGAAATTGTTTAAAAAATGTATTTTTGTCTCAAGTCTTGCAAAATCAAGACTTTAGGCAAAAACAAAATGGGAACATATAGAGCCCACATATAGTCACCAGGCTAGATATGTGAAGAGTTGTTACAATGCAGGAGGAAAATAGTAACAGACATGCTCAGATAAAACTACCCAAGAAAGGATCACTGATTTTGAACTGGAAGGACCCTTAGAGGTCATTAAGTTAATTTTTTTCATTTTACAGATTAGGAAACTGAGGCAGAGGGGATTTTTTGTGGGTTTTTTTTTTTGGAGGGGTGCCTTGGTCAGCGTCATAGAGGCAGTACCATAGGTGAAATTTGAAGCCAAGTTTTCCTGAAACCAAGTCAACTGCTCCCCCCCCCCACTCTGTCACATCACCTCAGGCACCCAGTCCTAGATCCACAAGGATATAGTCTCAGTTATTTAACACAAATGCATAACACATAGGTAACAAAGTAAATTAGAAATCCTAATGCAAGTAGGCACATTTGAACTCAAAGATATCACTGAAACCCAGAGGGAAGAGATCTATGACTGAAATAAATCTCAGGAAAGGGCATATCTTCTTTGACAGGAAGGAACAAGGCTGTTTGAAAGAAAGGTGGTTAGGGAGAATAGAGTGTCATTTTATTTTAAGATGTATTCAACTGAATATATCTAAGAATCTTTGGGAGAAGAACTTGTGGGAATACCTTATCTCAAGGAACAACGCAAGTTGAAATAAAAATATACTATAGAACAACAAGGCAGAAGAAGGAAATCAATTCATTCAGAAAACCTATCAAGACTAACATGAAAACATGATACAGTGATGGAAGACTTCAATCCTCTGGCCATCTGTTATGGGCATTCTGCTAAAAGCAGAGTAACCACTCATTTCTTGGCTGGACAATTATAACTGCATCCTTCCAAAAAGGTAAAGAAACCGATTAGGGGATTGGCTGTTGTGGACCAGTCTGACCCAAGTCAACACCAGCATAATTAGTAGGAATTATTTTTCAGCTATGTGATTTCTAATAGAAAGGATTACAATGGATTAAGTTGTTTTCCTATTGATAGTGTATGGTATGTGACATGATAGATATAAAAACTCAGTGATTGTCGACGGTATGGTCTCTGTGTCCCAAGTGATGCACAGTTATGGAGCCTTGGTGGAGCGGAGCCAGAAATGGTGATGGAATGACCAGTCTGGTGTGGCCACTTCAGGAATGGAGGGGTTCCTCTGTGACTAAAGCCATTAGAGAATCCAATGGGGGGAGAAGGGAGAGATAGGTTGCCAGATATGCTCTCTAAAAAAGTGTAAGGAAAAGCAACAGGTTTTGTAAATAACCATTTCATCCTCAAACCAAAGGAGTCTTTACACATACATATTTTTACAAGAGCATAAACTGTTCATAAGTGTCTTGCAGCTACATCTGTAAGCACTGATGATAAATTACAAAAATGAGACAATATTGCATATGTGTGCATGCGTGTGTATACATCATCAATAACTAGGACTATGACCTTATCTCCCCCCCTCCCCCCAAGGTTTTGTCCTCATGTCCATCAATGGTCACAAAATGACTTCATCAACATGCTAAAAGAAATAACCCACAATCATGAAAAGGTGATACCTCTTTCAGAACCAGCACACATTTGCCAGGTCCAACAGATTGAGGTAGCTCTGCAATTCTTCCTTTGTTCAGGTAGGGGCCTGAGAAACACCGGTGGTTGATGAAAAGCTGAGGGCAGCAGTATTTCCCATTGACGGTACCTAAAGGAAAACAAACAAAAAATCAGCACGGCTCCTATTTGAGGATCACAGTTTTTGTGCATCAGGAAACAACTAGAAACCAGTGTGGATTCATTGGGCTGGCAAAGCTCCCCGAAGAAGTAAGTCATCAGGCACCCTGAGTGATAGGGAATTCAGAATTAAAAAGGGAAAAGATCTCAAAAAAGAGTGTTTACCAGCTAGAAAATTTTAAAGAAGCCAGGCCTAAAATCAAGCTACATGTATTTTCATCAAAATCTTGTGAAGCAACTTAGAAAAATAACCAAGGAGAGAGCTATAACTATGTCTTTGTATAATGCAATTATGACTTTACACTGCAGAAAGAGATGAACTTTGAATCAGTAGGACTCGAAGTAAAATTCTGGCTCAGACATTTATTATCACTTATAGCCTCTTTCAGACTCAGTTTACTCATCTGAAAAATGGGAATAATAACTGAATCTAACTCACAGTTTTATTCTGATGACAAAATAAGATAATGTGTGTAAATCACTACTTTGTAAACCCTTAATGCACAATATAAACATTAATTATTATTATTACTGCTGTTGTTATTAAAGGAGAGGGACAAATCAATTAATCTCTCTGTGCCATAAATTGGCATTTAAAATAAAAACAAACAAAAAAATCTAAATAAGAAAGCTGTAAGTCCCTGAAAGAATGCCAATGGGTAAAATTTATTTTCTGAATAATTATAAAGGATAGGATTTTTTGATGTGTGTGTACGGCAACAAAAAGTAATTGCTCATTAGGTAAGTTTACTGCTTGTCTCCAGAAAGCTCTTATAACTTGTGGATAAAATTGTTATTAGCTAAATCCTAGCTGAAGAGATTTAAATCGGCTCTAAATTCTGAATAACACTGATGTTTTGGTTAAATGATTTCCAGTTGGAATGGGAAGTTTTAAAAGACTTCAGGAAGGTTTGTTCTCATGAAGAATTTAACAAAAGACACAAAAGGTAAGAAGGTATAAAAGTTATTTTCCTGCATCTAGGAAAAGGAGAGTAAAAGAATAATTATGGACTATAAAAAAGTAGCTGACATGGTTGTATGAACTGTTCCTTCAGACTTGAATTCTACACAACTGGTAAGACTATTAAGTCAGCTTTTGCATTTACATGAAAACTCTTCAGTAGGATTAACCCTGTCAATACCTTCATAGAAAAATAATTTAACAAGTCTACCCATAAAATTATTCTTTTTAATACAGAGATAGCTTCAGGTAAGGGCATCCTTTCAATGTCTTATTGCTTTTAAATTTAGGATCTTACATTTTAAGATTTCTAAGTTTTTAAACCTCAGAGAATTAGCTGATTTTTTTATCTGGACAGAAAACTGTTCTTTTAAAAAAATAGTATCTAATATACAACCATCACAATTATCTTTGTAGATTAACAAAGGAGTAACATACAGTACCATTTTTAGAAAATAAAGATGTTTTTAAAATTCATATTAATTTTTTTCCAAATAACCCCATCACCTCCCACACCCATGAAACTTATGGCCAATTCTCAAACACATTCAAGTTGAAGGAAAAAATGAAAAGAAATCAATCTAATAGACAAAGAATCTGTCATAATCTGGTAAAAATGTGAATTAGTAAACAAAAATTAATCTAGCTACTGACCAGAAGTTGATAGAAATGGGGAAAGGTATCATTTGCCCATTGGGGAAGTAAGGGGGAAAAAAGATCCAAGTCATCTGAGAAAAAGAACCAGTTGTAAAGATAAATGAGATATCAGGATCTACCTAAAAATTCTACGTGTTACGCAGGGCATCAAGGAACAGGATAGCAGCTAGGTCCAGTCTGGATTAACTCACCTGTTGTGTCTGGCTGAGGAAATGAAAAAAGGTCATGAGGTATTTTCTCAACAGGCACTGTGGATGGCAATCTGTTAATAAAGAACAGAACACAACAAAACCAAACAAATATTGGTACGGACCTTGTATTTAATCATGA
This sequence comes from Myrmecobius fasciatus, assembly GCA_023553655.1. NCBI lineage: Eukaryota > Metazoa > Chordata > Mammalia > Dasyuromorphia > Myrmecobiidae > Myrmecobius > Myrmecobius fasciatus. The sequence goes on along the minus strand of JAJPUD010001312.1, from coordinate 15,516 downwards.
GAACCATACTTTCCCATTACCTGCTTACACTATTTTGAGGAAGTCTAGTGTCCTAGAAAGAATACTGGCCTTGGAGTCAGAAGAAACCCAACTTTAGACCCGGCCATCAACCTTTATTAGTGGATCCCCAGGAGGAAGTCACTTAAGCTGAATCTTGGGGATAATACCTCTAGAACCTACTTTTTTGAGTTAAGGTGAGCATCAAATGAGATAATGTACATAGAATATTTTGTAAATCCTAAAATGCTACATAAATGCCCATTATGATTATTAATCTACTGCATGAGATTAAGAGAGGAATCTATGGCCACCCTATTGATAGCAAGAAGGGATATATGCATCTTAGAGCAGTGTGAATAATAATTTCTGAAAAGTTAAATTTAGAGGAGTTGTTCACCGTCAATGTTAATCCACAAACCACCCTGCAATAATAAAAGGGGCCCGTCATCCATACACTCTCGTTTGCTACTGTAAGATTCACCACAATAAATTGGAGATGCTGCGTTGCTTCTGATAAGATACTAATTACGTCAAGTCTATTTTACATGAAGTAAAACACTGACTGATTCAAGTCCAAATGTAAGCCATAGATATTGTCATTAATGTCAGTAATATAAGAGCTGTGGAGAGTATTATGGCATAATGGATAAAATTTGCCTCAGCAACTGGAAGACAGGAATTTAGTCAATCAGTAAACATTTATTAAGTGTTTACTGTATGCCAGTGACTGTGCTAAGTGATGGGAATATAAAAAATAAAAAAGCTCAAGGGGCTTACGATCTAATGAGAGAAATAGTGTGCAAACAAATATATACAAAGCCACCTACATACAGGATAAAGAAGGAATGAAAGAAAAGAAAAAGCACTTGAGTTAAGAGGATTGGAGAAGACTTTTCATAGAAAATGAGATTTTAGTTGGGATTTAAAGGAAGCCAGAGAAGTCGGAAGGTGGAAGATGAGGAATGAGAGCATTCCAAAGCATGGGGGACAATGAAACAGAATGCTCAGAGTTAAGAGGAGTATCATTTTTGTACAACAGCTAGAAGGCCAGAGTGAATGAAGAGAAAGTAAATGCTGGGGAGTAAGGTACAAAACAACTGGATAAGTAGGAGGAGGCTAGGTTATACAGGGCTATGAGTGTCAAACCGAGTATTGAACATTTACTCCTGGAGGCAGTAGGGAGCCATCAGAGGGACCTGAGGGGGTGAAGGGTATGTGACTTGGTTAGACTTTTAGTCTAAATCACTTTAGTGGCTGAATGAAACATGGACTGGAGTAGACAGACACTTGAAGAAAGCAAACTCATCATCATCAGCCTGTTGCAATAATCCATATAATTCAAGCCTTGCTTTTCCAAGACACAGATAGGCTATGTGACTTCTGAGAACCCCAGGGGCAATTCTAAGACTATAAACTAAAGAATAGTCATTACTGAACTACAGTGATAGAGGGTGATTTCTAATTGGGAGTTTCCCATATCAATGAAATCCAAGGTCAAGTTTAAAAAGGAAGCCACACTGTACTATACTTGGAAGAACCTTGTGGACTGATAAAGTACCACTTCCCTAAAGGGAAGATGAAGACTTGGGGAATATATTTTGTTGATGTTGTAAAATTTTGGCTAAAGACTCTAAGGTAAAATAAATGGCGGTATATAATTACATAAAACTGAAGATTTTCAAAGCATTTCATTGGAAAAAAATTGTTTTTTTACTATCTTTGAGGGAACATTGAGTCCTAATTGTGGAAAAACTATTTTATATCTCTTCATGTCCCTCCAAAGTAAAATGGGGACCAAAAAACTAATCTATTTTATAGGGCTTAGCAAGAAATAACTAATCAATAATACTGTAAAAACTTATTATGAAACATAGTGTTATGAAACTGCTTTAAAATTGGGACATAAAGCTACAGATTGAGTATATAATCATGTTTCACATACTTCAATTACAACTGTTCAATGGCTTATTAGAAACTCTCTTGGGTAATTTTGCTAGAGTAGGAAATAGTTCCTCTACCCTTTGATCCCAAATATCTAAATAACTACCAGAAAAAAAAGGGCCATTAAGGCCAGGTTTCTCCCTCATTTCAGTTACATTCTTTTAATAATTACCTGCAACAAAAATTGTTGAGGGAAATAAAACATATAAAAGCAACAGAATACTTTGTCTATACAGGATGTCCCCAAAATCTTCCTGTAGTTTTAAGCTTTAATAAGTTAAAATGGAAGTAAACACATATTCTCTACCACTCCCACCTACACCCAATTAGACTGTAAGGTCTTTGAGGGCGGAGGCTATCATTTACTCATTTCTGAATCCCCATTATTTTTCTACAGTTCCTGGAACAAAGTAGGCCCTTAATAAATATTGACTGATTAACTGATTGAAATAGTCTTTAAAGCCATACATGACTTGCCTTCCCTATCCCCTCTTTTGGGGAACATATAAGTCATTTTAACCTTTTGAGACATCTAGTTGGTGTGGAAACTCACTACAGATAAATAGTGACAACATAGCTGTAACTTATGGCCTTAGAGCTGGCCAGGAAAAAGTATCATGGCTTGCCTGTGGTCACACACCTAAAATACTGCAGAGGTAGACCTTAAACTTGGATCTTTTAAACTCAGAGGCAAGTTCTTTGTCAATTATATCATATTGCTTGTTGTGCTACCCTATTAATAATAAAAAGAATTCTAACGTCAAGATACCAGAGACCAAATTGACTTTCTTCAAACCAACTGTCGCAAATCATCTCAGCTATGCATTTTCTTTCAAAACCGCTATGTGGTAGAGAGCTGATGTTTTAAATATATATGACATTTCACTTGGAAAAATTAAATGAAACAATTAGAGAAAAACTTGGAAGCCTGATTTGAAATATGACCTCTTGAGTGAAGAAATGTACTTTTGGCCTCTCTCAATAAACCTATAATGCAAAGTATATTATTTCCATTGTCTTGTTGACCTTTCCGCCCCTTCAGATCTCATAAAATACTTAGTTCCAGCTCCCTAATGCAAAAGTCATACATTTATTTTATTACTTTATACAGTTGTATCTCATTGGCTTCTACAGAACTGTAAAGCCCATGAGGACAGGAGGCATTTCTTACCTAAACTTTGTATCTAACTCTGCACCTACCATGATTATATACACATGAGGCATTTCGTATTCATTTAACTGAGTTCTGGGACAAGAAAAAATGTAATTTACTAAATAAAAATGACAGGGCTTGCTTTCAACGATCTATTTCAAGAAAATAAATTCAACAATTATTCAACAACTGCTGTATTCAAGGCTAAAGACAGGGGATGTGTAGTTCATAAACCACAGTCCTTGTGCTCAGAGTTCGAAATTATTATTTTTTTATGAAAACCTTTATAAAGAATTACTTATTCAGTATTCAGAGAATCATTTAGCAAGGAAAAAATATAGGGAAGCTCTACCAGTTAGCTATGCTGGTTTAATATAATTTGCATGTATTTTGGTCTTAATTGTTATTGGTTTTAAAAATTATCAGATCATAAATGAATAAAACAAAACAAAAAAAAGGACTAAGAATCTTGATTACATGATGTACAAAAAGCAAGGACAGTACTCTAATGACACTGAAAGTGTGAGTTGGATGTTGATCTTTCATGGTGAAGTAACTGTACTTAAACTGTAACCAAAGACTTCAATATTAGAAATTTAAAAGGGCTTAAAGGATGCACCTTTGCACTCCAGGTTATCAGAGAAAATGAAGTAATCCTATAAAGGAAGATGACAAAGGGTTTCTTGTCTGGAAATAGAATTTAAAAAAAAAAAAAAACCTCAAAAGGCAGAAGAAAATTCTGAACTCTTTCAAGAGGTATGAGGGAGGAAGATAAGGTGGTAGAAAAAAAAGAATAATGAGTCTCTGGAGTTCACTAAAAATATGAGGTTCCTCTTAAAGAGAAAAGAGTTAGAAACTCTTGAGGAGGTAGCTGCTTATCTTCCAAAGAATGATGATGTAGAAGAAGTCCAAATGCACATAATTCAATAAAAGTGAGAGGAAAAAGAGATGAGTTATAGAGGAAGAGAATTCTCTTGATCTGATAGGAGAGCTCTACTGATTTTCCTAGTATTTATTCCTTTATTTGTTTCTTTATTTTTTGCTGAGGCAATTGGAGTTAATTGACTTGTCCAGGATCACACAAGCTAGGAAGTGCTAAGTGTCTGAGACCACACTTGAACTCAGGTCCTCTGGACTTCAGGGAAGTTACTTATTCTTTTCACTGTACCATCTAGCTGCCCCAAGACCAAGAACTTTTAAAAGACCATTAAGACTTATTAACAACTACTCACTTTCAGTGATTCATGATAATACTAGACCCTAGAAAACTTTTAAATATTATGAAGCCTTAGGCAAGAAACCAAAAATCTTAGGAACCAGGATAAAGTTTTTCTTCCCAATCACTGTTGAAAAAGACTTTGAGAGAATGGTGGAATTAGAAAGTGGTACCTGATAAATGGATTTGGATTTCTGAATCAGCATCTTAGACAGGGATGAAGGGTTATCTAAGGCCAGGTTTTTAAAAAAAAATTCATTTGCCTAGAGTCTTGTAAGTCTAATTAAGGGATAGGTATAGTAATTGGATTTATGATTTCATTAACATGGGGAACAACTCCCAGGTGAGGGAATTTCTTCTACCACTGAAAGCTGGCACCTTGTCTATGATTTATGATTTTACAGAATTATCCAGGGCATGGAGGGGTTAGAGGACCAGTCCAGGGTTATACAACCATCAACTGGCAATATTTTACCTCCTCATCTTTTTGGCCTTGAAGCCGGATCTCAACCACAATGTCTCTCCTGTTAAAGGGGCTTTAAACTGAAAAATGGTGAGCCAAATGAATGAGTATCGCCATCTTTTCTGCCACTGGTCCTTAAAATCCAACAACTCTTACTACCTTCCCTGCTACTATGCCCTCCAGACTTCAGGTTATAGACAGGTGGCCTGCCACAGTAACCCTAATGGCTCTTCAGATTAGTCATTGGTCCTACTGCTGCAACTTAAATAGATAACATTGATACAATCCTTACGATGATCTAGACACTGAAACTATTGTCTCATTTAATCTTTATAACATCCCTAAGGGGTAGATGCTATTATTACCCCAATTTTTTGATGAGGAAACTAAGGCAGAGATTAAGTGTCTCGGGTCTTCCTGACTATCTACAGGCCATAAGGTTGTCTTTTTCTGCAACTGTACTTACTCAGTGCATGTACTATCTACCGATTCATGGTTAAATAATTCAGACTTTCAATTATTATTAGTGGAAGAAGTCAGCATGATAGGACTATAATTTGAATATGAGTCTCAATATCTTGTCAAATCTGTCCATTTCCTGCCCAAACTTCCCACCCAAAGGCTTAAGACCTTCTCTTGACAAGGTAAGCTAGCCCTGGAGCATACTGACTGCCCACCTGTCATCCTCTGCTATTGATACACAAAAAGCATATCTACTCCTCCTAGCCAGAGGTCCCACTTTGGGAATATACTATGTATATTCAGCCCAGGCCTCCTGACTATCCTTTGTGATAATCACTTTTTGTTCTTCTAAGGCAGTAGGATTCCTTGTGCTGCTGCTGGAGGGAAATACTACTAAAAGGTTGGTATTTAAAACATGGTCCTTCACCTTCATGAGATGCCAGGGGCAGAGCCAGTAAAAGAAGTCTACAGTTTCCCCGAATTCTATTCTTCTCTGATTCAATCTTGGAACTTTATCAGAATTACTGAAGTCAGAAAGGTAGGAAGGGCTGCTAATGTATTAGCTAACAGAGTCAAGATCCACAAAAGATCACAGCAGGTGAACAAGATGAAATGTAATAGGGTAACATGGAAATCCAAAAGAAAATCTACCTCACACATATAAGAGGAATGAAGCATGGTTAGATTATTCAACATAAGATCTGAAGAGATTAAAAGTGATAGATGAAGTTATCTAGTGAAATCCTTAACAATTCTGGGATCCTGTAATTCCTCATGCATGGAGCCTGGCTTTTTGTTTTAATTATACTAGATTCCGAATGTCTCCCACTAGCAGGTGAATTAGCAGCTATGGAACAAATGAAAGAAAAGATATGGTACCAGAATGGTCATTTTACTAGCTCTCTAGTGACTTCAGTTCAACTATTCCTTACAACATCCCTCAGGAGAAATATCAATAGTGTGGCTTGGGGGGGGGGAAACTTACTGTTTTTCTGGTTGTACGACCGCAATCTTTCTCTTCTTTTGTACTAAAAAAACAGACAAAAAAGAAAAAGGAAAAAAAAAATTAAGCTCCATTTTTCTGACATGGAGGCAACTCTATCTTAAGAAAGTGCCCATTATAAAAATATAATGTCCTAAAAGTAGCATTTCAAAAAAAATGGCTGCAATCATAATTTCTTCTCATATAAGTTATTAGCATATCAGAAACTTGTTCTAAATAGGACAGAATATGTTTAATGTTATCATTGCATAGTGTGCTATATTTTAAATGTTCTTTTAAGAAAAGACAGTGGGAAAACTCAGATATTGTAAAATACAGAAACACACTGTATTTGTTGCAAACATGATTATCCAGCATGACTTTTTTTCTATTAAAAACTGTAAAGATTGAATACTACTGCTACAGCACTATAATCTGACAGGTATAATTTTTAACTAAAACATATTTTACTCTTCAAAAGATACTGTTTAACGAACTGTAAATTTGGCTGTGAAACGTTAACATAAATAGAAAGATTTTTTTTTCTCATTTGAGAATATTTTCCTGCAAACAACCCATTTCATTTAGATTCATTACTGTCTATTCTTCACCTTAATAAAATTAGACCATCACTTCCTGGCTTTTATTAGTTTGGGCATAAATTCCACTTCCTTCTAAATAAGGAGGAACTAATTCCAACACATCAAAAGCTGTGAAAATTGGAAAAAAAGTATAATATATTTTAAATTATTAACTATAAGCTTTCTGAGGGGTGGGAGGAGGGATGGAAAGGGACTGCATCTCTGATGTCAGTGATACAGGAAGTTCTTAGTGTATCAATTCCCTCTCTCAATACAGGTAATACATCTTCTTTGCAAATGGAAACCTCCTGGTTTTAGAGGGCTGCCTGGGTCACAGAGTTTAAGTGATTTTTACAGGGACACAAAGGCATTATGTGTTGGAGGCTAGCTATTTCTCCCTATCTCTGGAGTGCCAGCCTTCTATCCACTACATCATATTGTGAGAGGCAGTATCATTCAAGGAAAAGAGAACTGGTTCTGTAATTGAAACCTGTGGATTTCAAATCTGCCTGATGCTTATAACCAAGAAATCTGTCAGCTTCTTCAACTTTAAAATAAGTCTGGGCCTAGATAAGCACTGAGGTTCCTTTCAGATCTGTATCTTTGATCTTATGATCCTATTATCCTAAATGCTTTCTATAAGAAATGAAATTAGCAATAACAACGAAGGAACCAAGATTTTTAAGATCATCAACAAAACTTCACTCATTTTGATATTTAGTATTCAGGATCCATTACTAAAAAATATTATATATCTTGTGACACTCTGGATTTGATGAGTGATTTTTAACAATCAATGCTTGTTAATAAAATTAGGAACACAATTAGATGCAGCAGTTTGCAACAATGTGGGAATACTATCACATTCGCCTTTAATTTACATAAAAAGCTCAAAGGTCTTTTACTCTCACAGAAGAGAATCAGCTACAGGCACACTAAATTTAATGAGAAACTAAAATGTGGATCAAGTCAGTGACAGAGCTGGTACTGGTGAAATCTGAGAATCGCTCTGAAGGCAAAGCTTTAGAAATGACGTGAGAAAATAGGCAAACACCAGCTGTTGGGGATGAACCGATTCTTCTCATCTTAAAGTCCCAGCAAGGTGGTGGTGCAAGGGGTGAGGGGATATTTCTCAGATGGGAATGGGAGGAGATTCAAAAGCTACTTCATCCTCCACATTTCTTCAGTCTTCAAGCTTAACTCTTCCTTTGCCATTCAGGGCAATTGCTCCATTTCAGGGCCTCATTATCTCTCTCTTGCACTCATGATCTTCTGCAGCCAGTTTTCTTTACTTTTACATAGGAGCTCACCATCCTCCTATTGCACCAGAATGATCCCAGCACACCCCTAACCACCCCAGTGCTTTCTACTTTCCCAGAGAAGAAATGATGGATCCTTTGTCTTCCTCCACAAGAGCTCCAAGTCAGTTTCCAAGTAATCTGACCAGCCCTATTTCTCTACTCACTGTTGTAGCTATAAAGAACTACACTCTGTAGCGCTCCTTCTCATTCCTATTACTTCCAAATTCATGCTATTTCCCATTTGCCTCTTCCATCTTCCAGCACCGATCCCCAGCCAGGGAAATCCCTGCTTTCTTTCAAGACCCAACTCTGAAGGAAGCCTTTGCCAGGCCCTCTAGCACTCTCCTCCCAGGGGGATCTTCTCTGCAGCTAAATTTCTCATGGTTCCATGACCAGACAGCTCATTTCCAGTAACCACATTTCTCTTTATTTGACTCACATTAGAAGGCACCTTATTTAAATCTCAGTGAGCCAAAGGCAGTAGCAGATCTTGCTTTAGATGCCTAGAGCCTAGTTCATTTCCTTATATGTGCATAGTAGATATTTAATAAATGTTCACTGAATTGAACCTATTTCTATTTTAAGGAACTCTAAGAATGAAGATTCCTTGACAACTTTTAGTAACATATTCAACATACCTAAGAATTATTCCTGGGAAAGAGAGCAGAATTATGGCATACTTGGAGACAAGAAGGGAGTCTTTAATTAAAAAAAAAAAAAAAAAAAAGGGGACTCAGCATTGAGTTTCTGAGAGTAGCAGCATTTGGAAAGGTTCTGAAATTCTGACAACTATTGGCCACTACTTAAAATTTATAACTATGCCCTCAAGACCACCTGAGATTTCCATTTGCCTTTAGAAGCAATCCTTGTCTCCTCCATTAGGATGTGAACTATTCAACTCCAAGCACTATTTCCACTTTTTAGTGGAAAGTAGACCCAGTGGAAATAGGTAATTTTGTTGAGGGTATAAAAACTAGTTGGTAGTATTTGAGGAAGTCAAGTGGTAGAATGGGTAGTAACATTAACATTGGACTCAGAACACGTCTGAGTTCAAATCCCATCTCAGACAATTACTAGCTGTGTGACTATGGGAAAGCCACTTCTTGTTTCTTAACAGCTGTGCTTTTCTTCTGTATAAAAAGGGAATAGTACCATTTACCTTCTTGGGCTGTCATGAGAATTAAATTAGATATGCAAAACACTGCAAATCTTAAAGTGCTATATAAAGGCAATCTATTAGAAGTAATAATAGAAGTTGTAGAATTGGAGCTAAAATACACTTGTGGCTAGAAAAAGACTAGAGTGAGAACCTTTGATAAGGAGAATCAATGCAGTAAATCTGGACCTGTGGATTAACATACTTTTTTATTTTTTTCCTAGTCATGAACTGTTATTATATCCATAGTTCTGATAAGTAATTTTTCCATGTTTTTCTGTTTATAGTACAATTAGGTCAAATATGCATTTGGAGCTTATCTTAGCATAATATATAAAGTAATGGTCTAAATCCATTTTCTTCCCTATTGCTCCTTCCTATATGGTCTCTACCATGCCCAAATTCTCTTTAACTTGGTATTAGAAGCCCAGTACATGAAAAAATAGCTGTATCTACATACATATATAAATATACCAGGAAAGAAGGGAGAAAAGAAAGAAGGAAAGGAGGAAAGAAAAGAGGAAAAGAAGGAAGGAAGGTTTAGTTAAGTAAGTGCCTACTATATACCAAAAGCAGTTAGATGGCACAGTGAATGGAGAGCCACGCCTGAAACCCGTAAGATATCTTCCTGGATTCAAATCCAGTCTCACAGACATTAGCTGTGTGATTCTGGGCAAACATTTAATTCCTCATTTGTAAAATGAGCTGGCAAAGAAAATGGCAAACCTTTCCAATATACTTGCCAGGTCACTAAAAGTTAAACACAAGTGAAACAAATGAATAATACACACACACACCCAGGAACTGTGTTAAATGCTCACAAATATCTCATTTGAGCCTCACAATAATACTGGGAAATAGGTGCTGTTAGTAAACTCATTTTATAATTGAGGAAATTGAGGGAGATAGAGATTAAGTGACTTCACTCAACTAAGACTTGTCTGAGGTTGGATTTGAACTCCAAGCCTCCCCCTTTCTATCCATGTGCTATCCAGATACTTCTCTGCACTTCTGAAATGGCCAAATGTCATCCATGTGAACTCTTTTTTTTTTCTTTGTAAATTCCTGACTAATTTACACGACAGAAGAGAATTATGTATTTATATGTATTGAAGTATGAGTCAAAAAAGATTTTTCTGTTTTCTGATCCGGACTGTCATTTGTGACTTTTGGTAACCTCTGTGGGCCACTATTTCTTCATTGAGTCAAAAGAGAACACTAAACTACATCTCAAAAGTCCCCTTTGATGCCTGAATGATGTAATTCTAAGGCTCCCAAAAGGCATGGAAAGGACATTGAGAATGACAAAAGTCTGTATTTTCTTTTGATTTTTTTTTAGACAATTCCAACATGCCAGCTCAGCATGAATCCTTAGCCAAAACCAACCATCCCTGAAATGATGAAAATAATAGATTTCAAGTATTTCAGTTTATAATAAGCCTCTTTAAGATTTCCTGCAGCATTTTTTGCTTTAAGAAATCAAACATGATGCTTTGCAATGTGTTCTTAAGGAACACACAGTCCAGAAACAAAAAGCAAGATTTAATTGCCTTAAATTTTGACACAGGTGAATATGTTGAAACAAACCAGTCTCACCAGATTCAAGAATGACAAACCTTATTGATGATTCATTTGATTAACCAACTGTTTACAATAGGCCAGTAAATCACTGGAACCTATTATGAATCTTTTAAAGAAAACACTGTAAGAAAAATTATACCCTTCCCAACAGCAATAATGTAAAAATGTAAAGTCATGATATACATTTCACTTAGAACCTTTCAAATCTACAAACTAAACAGAGAAGCCAGTGACAGATTATAAAATGAGGACTTCTGATGTCTTTGTAATTTTGTAATATTTGTAAAAGTACTTAGCACAGTGCCTGGCATGTAATAGGTGCTAAAAAATGCTTATTCTCTTCCCTCGCCACCCACCTCAGTATTTCAATTTTGGAAATGACCAGTAAATGTTATAGGGATGAATGAAAAAATGGGAATTCCTTAGCTCTCTGGAAAACCAATTAATGAAAAAGCATGGCATGAGAATTATTTCACAACTGAGAAACTTGTATCCCATAACTAGGCATACTGACTGTACTTACAAACTGCTTTATGTGGTGGAGTTAAGGGATAAGCATTTGCTTCACACCAGCCAACTGGGAAGATGTCCATTGACTCTACATCAACAATGTACTCTGGAACAGGAGACTGCAAGCCTGCAGAGGAAAGAGGCAGTGTCATTAATTATACAAATCTAAACATTCTTCACCAACAAGAGAAATGAAGTTATAAAAAATAACAAAATATCTGAACAATGGGGTTCCTCAAAGGTCTAGGTGATACAAATCCTTCACAATGGTAAAAAAAAAAAAAGTTACTAGGTCTAATTTGGCAGATAATTTCTGTTTTCATTGGGAATGATTCCACTGATCAAGTTTACCATTCATCTATGTTAGAAACCCTGACATAAAAATCTTATTACTAAGTTTGGAAATATGTATACATATATTCGATTTGACAATATTTTAACATAATTAACATGTAGTGGATATCCTGCCATCTAGGGGAGGGGTGGGGAGTTGGGGGGAAAAATTTGTAACGGAAAGCTATATAAGGGTTATTGTTGAAGAATTACCCACACATATGTTATGCAAATAAAATTTTAAAAAAATCTTATCACTTATAATATATAGCAAGTTCAATTATAATGTAGCTGTGCTGGTAACCAGTTGCTCTAAATTTCTTCTAGACAAAGCCATAAAGGGAAATAATTTACTTGCCTGGCATGCTACATGGGTACCACTTTAAATGGATCCTCATACTAAAAAAAAAATTGGCATTTATCTATAGTGAATAATGTCATAATTCTAATGGGGTAGGCGAAGAAATTATGAGGCCATCATCTCACCCTCTTTTTCCTTTTGGGAAATCCTATGAAAAAATCAATAAGTTCATTTAACAACTTTCAATCTCAGTTTATTAGTTACAGCTGCTATTTCATTTCTTATTTGTGGTGTAGTTGTAGCATCCTTTCATTTTTATATTGGCAAAATATGCCATAAGAAAGAACATCACTGAATAACAGAATCTCAGAGTTAAAAGAGCCATCAGAAATCATAAGATTATAGGTTAAGAGTCTAACCAATCAGTAATGAAACATCCCAAATAAATCATCAACTAATCACCGTCTGAAGACTTTCAATGATGGTGAATGTTTCACCTTCTATTGCAGCTGATTTTATTTTTGAAGAGCTCTAATTATTAAGCTTTTCCTCACAATGCCTTCTTTAATTTCCACCAATTGCTACTATTTCTTCTTTCTGAGACCCCTTATCCAATCCTTCAAATAACTAAAAGACAACTATTGTGTACATTATCCTCCCCTTACAACTTTCCCTCCCCTCCAATCTTCTCTTTTCCAGGCTAAATACTTCCCTCCAATGATCTGGAGCCCTTATGGCATCAGAACTAACAATATAAAGAAACTCTTATTTTCAGATTCTGCTCTATAGGAACCATGCTGCAAAAAAGCACATGAGAAAGTTGTAAGCTAGGATAATTAGTGTATTAGGTTTTTTAAAAGTAATAGTCATAGAAATGACCAACAGTATACCCTATGAACTCTATGCCTCACTCCTGCAAACAAATTGAAAAATATTAATATTAATTTAAAAAATGAGATTAGTGGGGTTTGATAGTGTGGCCAAAAAGAGAAGGAAAAGGATAGAAGAATTAGATCTCCTTATCTCTTCAATGCAAACAAAGAATATAATTCCAGATTTTCAGTACTCTTTCCCAGTTAATCTAGGAAAGACACTATTAATTTAAAAAAAAAAAAATCTTGAAAAATACTACCCAATAAAACTTGTTCAATTCTCTCTCTGAGACCCTGAAATTGAAGCTGCAAGTATATGCATAGAATAGCAATAGAATATCAACTGTAGAAAACTTTTTTATTCTATCTAGCCAAGAATGTTAAGATTTAAAGCTGAAATTAAATAATAAAAATTAATAAAGCCAGTCCTAACACAAAAAAGACAATCTCTCAAGAGAACTGCTAACTTATCGCATTGACTGAAGTAACTTAATAAATTCTTGATTTGTGGTCTGTGGAGTTTCACTGATATACAAAAGTAGATTGGTGTAGCAAGGATTCTTAACAACCTCATCCTGTTTCACAATGATAATTCTCATAAGTTAGGAAATGCTAAGAATAAAGTATTCCTTTATGAGAATAACAGTTAGGAAAATTCAGTAATTAAAGGGAAATCTATTCCAAGGAGATTACTGGTAAAAATATGTAGAGTATTTAGTAGTACTAATAATTGTTGGGTTTTTTTTTCAAAGAAGGAATCAATAATCATCTTCCAGAAAGCCTGTATAGAATACTTGGAGGGAATCCCAGTAAGTCTTGGACCATAGATCCTAAGATAAGAGTTCTATAAATAGCTAGGCTACTGAGTCACCAACTCAAACCACTTAAATCATTTTATGCTTTAGTTTCTCCAATAAAATGAAAATGATATAGTGAAAGTCCATTATAGCATACTTATGATTATACTGTCTCTACTATATCATGAATTAAATGATACCCCTTCCCCCAAATCAGATAACTATATGAAGGAAATATCTAACAGTAATAATAACTTACTAAAATTTTATTTACTCCCAAATATTTATACAGATATTTCCATTCATTTGTTTCCTACCTTTGATTCATTACAAAATAGATGATTTTGGGACTGAATACATCAATCAATTAACAAGCATTTATTAAGCACATCAGATACCTATAGGTATTGGGAATGCAAACACATAACTAATTCAGCCTTTGATCTGTAGGAATAGGAGCATATAGAATACTTCCACAGACAAATATAAGATTTTTGCAATAAGTACATGGTGATTGGAGATAGAAGGAGAGAACTATAACAAGTAGTCCTCTTGAAGAAGATGACACTAGAACTGATCCATAAAGGGAGGCAGGGATTCCCTAAGGCAGGGGTAATGGAGGGGGTATGGGAGAAGAGGGAAGAGATAAAGAAGTGCATGGGGGAAGGGACCTATTCAAAGGCAAAGGGTAGGAGATGGGTAAAACATGTATAGAACAGCAAGTACGCCAGTTAAGCTAGAGTACTGAGTACATGAGGGGGAGTAATGTATAATCATCTGGAAATATAAGTTCAAGACAAATTGTGAAAGACTTTAAATGCATTACTTAGAGTGTGTGCTCTTAACCTAGAGTTAAATAAAGCTACAGACAGATAAAATCACTCTGAAATATGAGTCAGGTCCTCATATGTACATATATACTTTACCATTATTATTAGTTACCTTGAACTCTCAATTTATTCTCAAAGGCACAAAATTATAATAATTATTCAACCCTGACTTTTCTTTGCTCAAGTCTGCCATAATTTGATGGGCGTGTAAGGTTAAGCAAAAGAACAGGTTTTCTAGAGCATATTTTTCAACAAAGGGTACTGATTAAAAATCTTTCCAGTCTAATATCTAAGTCAATTGGCCAAAAGCAGTATCAAACAAATCAAAAAATGCCTGTAGGTGAAGCAAATGCCCAAATAACAGCTCTAATTTAATGAAACCCAGATGAAGTAACTCTTGCTATGCAGAAAATCTCATGACTTCCAGACATGGTCAATAAGGCAAACTCTTCAATGTCCTTTCCCATTATAGAAACTGTATATCCTCAGGAAGACACCGCTAAAGGGATTTAAAAGGATAACAAAAACATAACTTGCTTTGCAACTGCTCAAAGTGTTCCTTAACTACTGAAATTCAGTTTTCAGATTGATCTATACATTCAAATTTGTACTCTACTACAAATAAGACTTATTATGGTCAAAGGATTTTACATTAAATGTAATCTTTCTAGGCAACCAAGCATGTGTTTTAAATCCTAATCTGTATTTTTTTCCTAACCTTATCAATGAATCAGCCATTTAGAATTTTATTATCTATATTTATTTGTCACATTGAATTTTCACATAAAAAATTTATTTCATTACAATGACTCTATGTATGTTAAAGTCCTCTTCCTTTAACCCTGAACTCCAGCCCTTTAAGCTACATACTCATGAGTCGCTCACTAAATAATAATTGAAGAAAAGGTCTTTTTTTTTAATGTTTAATGCTCATTTAAAGGTCAAATTAATGAAGGTTAAATTATCTTCAGGAAGTGAAATAAGCCACTTCCTTAAGTGGTAGGCCACTTCCCCCTTAATGGGATAAAAAAAAAAAA
>JAJPUD010001311.1:422611-449275 GCA_023553655.1 Myrmecobius fasciatus | reverse complement strand
AAATATCATGAAACCAAAGCAAGAGAGGATCTAAGAGACCATCTAAGTTACTCCCTTCATTTAATCAAAATAGGAAGAATGTATGTGGCCAGTCAGCTTTTTACACATAAGGTCTCACTGCATCCTCAAAACATCCCTGGGAGTTATGTATTTTTATTGTCCCTATTCTACATGTGAGGAAACTGAAACTGAAAAGATTTAATAACATGCCCAAGCCCAAGTATCCAAAACAGGATTTGAACTGAGGTCTGTCTGACTTCAAGTATAATATACTGTCCATTCACTATATCTCTTCCTCTCTGATGAGGAAGCAAGATGAAGTGCTTGCTTAAAATCACTCAAATAAATATCAGAGGCAGATTTTGAACATGGGTCCTGTGATTTTTTTGAGTCAGTAAGTTTCCCTAAGCTGCCTCCTCAGAATAGAGTTTGTCCATTCATCCCTGATGCTACTATTGATTGTGACTCAGGGGTAGACTTGGGTAGAAAACAGTTTGGAAAAATCACTTAGGGAGCACAATTAGTCAGAAGACTAGGTGCAAGTGCTCAGTGACTAGTTGTGTCCCCTCAGAATACATAGATCTAATCCATTTTATGAGGTTCATTGACGACAATGAATAATCTGATGGGGAAATCAATTCACCCTGTATAGTGAAAGACTCTGCACATAGCATTCTCTAATGATTTGGAGGGAAAGCTCTTTAGTTAATCTTCTGAAGGGAAAGAAGGCACATGATTCTGCTACTGCTCACCCTCACCTGCTAGTTACAGTCTGCATTCATTCAGTATTTGTTAAGGAGCATGGAATCCTGGAAAGGGCACTGGTCTCAGTGCACCAAGGCCTCTCTGGCCAGTCTCGCTTAGAGCTTCAGTGTTCTCATAGGGAACACACACACAAACACACAAACACACACACACACACTCACACACACAAAAAAAATGAGTACAATTCAGTGCTGTCCATTTTTCTGGGCGGAAATTTCTGCAGGACAAGAGATGCTAATGCTAAAATTAAAGATTCCTTCTTTTAGTTGCACTTAATGATGTGGTATATTTGCTCATTCCCTGATATGCTTGCCCATACCAAATACTTCTCCATACAGGCAAATATTATTTTCAAATTGACATTTACATGACACCTTAGGTTACCAAAGGAAAACAAAATCTCTATTATACCTTATGCCATTGACGGATGATTCCCCTAGGAGAAAGCGACAGTTATTATTTTCATTTTCACATGAAAAAACTGAGCCTAAATGAACAATTACAGACATTGCTAAACTTAGTTAAACATAACTAAACATAGCTGAACTTACATAGTAAGAACTGTTGTTTAACTATTATCATCATTATTATAACTGTTACTCAGGACCACACATAATAATTGCTTGAGGCTAGATTTAATTCTAGATCATCGTTCCTTTAAGCCCAGTACTGAAGAAAGGGATGCTGCTGCTTCTAATACTAGTTAGCCTTCTGCTTGGGCTCATAGTGTGTCAGGCACTTCCTCTATCCTTTTCTGCAATAACAATTACAGTCAGAGCAAGGAAGATGGAAGGATCTTGTCTCAAACAATAAGGCAAAGGACAGGGTCTTCCTGCTTTTTAGACTTGAGTTGTTACAAAAAGATTCACTTGGCAATAACATAATAATTCCTAGTTCCAAAAGGAGGGAAATGATTTTTAATGCATTCTGGGAAATTTCCGAGCTCAGCAGATGTCCTCCACAAACAAAAAGAAAAACAGCATAAAATGAATAGAGAGCAGCAAAAATACAGGGACCAAGCAATTGTCCTAAGACAATTTGAGAGAGCCTTAGAAAAGTCAGGATTTGCAAGTACTGAGATTTGGCCTGAGTGCAATGTAAACCCCAGTCCCGTGATTCTACAATTGGTAGACCTCAGAACCTTTCACTTTGTGAACTTTTACCTCAAAAACTTTCATCTGAGAAAGAGTAGATGACTGAGTACAGGACTACTGAAGGATCTTGCCTTTTCTCCTCAACTCACCCCCTGTTTCCAGCAGCCAGGACTAGTGGTGTTGGTCAGGAGTGGTCGCAAATTGTGGCAGTGGAAAAGGAGAGTGAACAGCTGTCCTGTGAGTGTGGTACCAAGGAGCAAGAATATTTGGATGGAGCCCAAGTTATGGCTCAGGAGAGAAGGAGAGGAGTTCCTCAAAGTGAGCGCCTGGATAGAATACAGGAAACAACAGTAAGGAGGATCTGAAACCTAGGACAACATTATCTACAGGTTTTAAGGGTGGATAGAAGAATAAGAAGGATATGAGAAGAATCACAGAAAAGAAGATAGGGAAAGTCCCAGGAGCTTGGGGCTGAGTACTCAGGCTTGTTCATCTATTTCCTAAAATGAAAGCCCACACACATATCCACTTACTGGTGTGGATTACAAGCCTTGTGTGGATGTTCAACTCCTGTGAAACTCTTCACTGCCATTAAGTATAGAGGGAAAAACCCACCAATGACCAGATCTCCATCTCTGTGAACTCGTGGGTTGATCTGCTCAAAGCATGGAAAATTTTCTTTCCTGACTAAAGAAGAAGGGATGTTCAGGAGCAGGAATATGGTCACCAGAAGGGACATTACAGCCTGTGTCCTGAGCAACCTCCCAAAGTCTGAGATCATGCGAGCAAGCAAGATGTCCACATTCACTGTTTGAGCCCCACTTTAATGGGAAAATCATTCTTTGTTGAAGAGATGCCTTCTTGGAACAAATGTCCTGTCACTGGTCTGTTTCAGACACTGAAGTCAACCCAGCAGGAGTCCATTTGCTGTCCAGGAGCCAAGGTGCTGAAAACAGGTAGCATTTATAATCCTACAAAACACGGGAGCAGGTATGGCTCCTAATTGGTAAAGGTGCATGTTAAAGAAATGGCCTGGGGAATATCTCTGTCCAGGGTGCTGCATCTGCTTCTCAGCCTCCAAGGGAAAACCCAAAGAATATGTTTGCACATCTTCCTCCCTCTTGTCAGCAAATTCTCATGGTAATCAGACAGCCTGTTGACTCAAGGACACTTTTTGAGTCTTGGAAACTTGTGTGCAGCTAACAGCATTCAGGGAAGGACAAAAATAGGTCAGCTGTAATCAGTCCCAATTCCCTGAGAAGGGGAAGAGTGAACTTATTTCAGTGGAGCTGCCAGCCTCCTGAGCAAGCCCTAATCTTCCTTGAATTGGGCAGAACATGTCTTCCAACCTCAGGACCTGCAAAATCTGAGTTAGGCCTGTACATGAATAGAGTGCTCACACTAGGCTCAAACTTGCCTGAACTAAATATTGACCTCAGTGGTGCTTGTTTAGGTTTGGTCATCCTGGTAATTTCTTAAGGTCAATGACAATTTCCATGGTAGAACCAAAGATCTTTGAGGGCAGAGTCTCTCATTTCGATCTTTTTATCTTTCTGAATTTAGAATACTTTTATACCTTTCTCTCTCTCTATGTATATATATATTTCTCGTATTTTAAACCATTCCTAAAGAGAATAAATTTCTATCCCTATCCATTTCTCCCCCCACTTCCTTTTTCTGTATCCCTCTTTTTTTTCCATGCCTTATTTGCATGAAGTGCTCCTGTTTATTTCTCCCTACATTTTTTAGTTTTTTAGATTCCCCTTATCATGCACACCTCAGACGAAGCCTTTCTTTTAAAACTACCCAAATATTGATGACAGTTATAAGAATACTGATATTAGAAGTAAGCAATTTGAACTTATTAATGAATCCTTTATAAGTGTTCTTTGATGTTTTCCTTGTATTACTGCTGGATATGATATTCCATTTTATCAGAAGTGCCTGAAAATTTTCAGTTCATTAAATCCTCTTTTTAAAATTAGGAATTGTACTTTACTTGGTTAGTTTTACTTGTTCACCAGCCCAGCTTTTTTGACATACAAAATATAGTGTTCCATAACCTATGGCCCTTTAATATAGTAACTGCTAGGTCTTGTTTATTTATTGTAGTTTCATGATATTAATATTTTTCTTATTGCTTCCAATACTTTTTCCTTAACCCAGGAACTTTAAAATTTGAATATAATATTCTTTTAAATTTTCCTTCTGGAATCTCTTTCAAGTGTTTATCAGTTGATTTTTTCCCACTTGTGTTATGTATTCTTGTTCTAGAACTTCAGGGCATTTTTCCATGATAATTTTTTGTTATATATTGTAACAAAAAATTTTCATCATATTTTTAGCTAGTCTGGGTATTCTTATATTATTTATTTCTTCTTGATCTTATTTCCAGATCAGTCATTTTCCTGATGAAATATTTCATATTCTCTTCTATTTTTTCATTCTTTTTATTTTGTTTTATTGTTTCTTGATGTCTTATAAAGTCATTAGTTTTCATCTTGCCCAATTCTAGCCATCAAGGAATTATTTTTTTCTTAAGCTTTTAATTCTCTTTGCCAACTTGGTTGATTTTCTTTTCAAAATTTTCTTGATTTTCTTGGATTGTTCTTATTTTTCCCTAATTTTTCCTTCATCTCTCTTATTTGATTTTGAAAGTCCCTTTAAGTTCTTCTAAGAACTCTTTTAGTACTTGGGACTGTTTGACATTTTTCATTGAAAAAGGAGTGACTTTTTCAGCTCCATTGTCTTCTCTGTTCCAGTTCTTCTCTATCCTCATAGTACTTATTTATAGCTAAGATCTTTCTCTTTTGCTTACTATTTTTATTTTGTTTTGGGCAGTTACTACTTTATTCAGATTCTAGTCCTGGGTTTCAGGGAATGATTTCTCAAGGCTCAGGTCCTTCTAACTGTGACCTTCTGAAGTTTGTCCCAGGGGCCAACCTTGTGGGGCTCCCAGTAGTACAAATGTTCCTTGTGATTCCTTTGATGGCTGCCAACCACAGCTGTCTTCTCTGCCCTGGAACTGATGCCAGGAAGTGCCCACAGTCAGCAGTGTCCCTGTACCTCTGCTACTGCGCTCACTAGTCATATGGCAGCTCCTTCTCCCCCATAGCTGCAGCCTGGGATGCTACTGTGCTTGGTATCCTTCAACAATGCAAGGTTATTCTTTTTTTTTCTATTCAGCCTTCAGACCCTGATATTATGCTGAGGTCAAAGTTCTTAATGCTGGGCAATCTCCCCAATCCATTGGCCTCCAGGATTTGTTGTTTATTGATTCCTTGGATGCATTTTTCTTTGAGGTTTTGCTTATTGATTGTTGAGGGCCATGAACAGTAGAGAGATCCCTAGAAAAGGTATAAGACCCTTTTGTCCTTGGAGAACTTTGCTAATCAAGTCTGGCTCAGCTTCTCCATTCCCCCTGCAGGTGGCAGGCCTTCTGAGAAGTCAGGACATGTGTCTAATCTTGCTGATTACTAATAGGAAGAATCTTTGGAGGAATGCATGATCACTGACTTCTAAGAAACGCATCTGGAGAACATCTGCCAGACAGTCTATTCTCTATTATCTGCTATTTGAATACCTTTGTGTATGCTGTATTGATTATTAGAATTCAGAGGTAATAGTAAACTAATTGAGAATTATGCATATGTAACACATTACATGAACCTTAGATACATGTATATTAGCACTGTTGTAATCCTCAATAAATTGGACTCCTGTTTTCGCTCCTGAGTGCCTCCTCTTCATTCCTTGTTCATGAATCAGGGCATGGGGCTGGCCCCCATTGCTCTTCCATGAGCGGATCTAGACAATTGTTATTTTCAAATGATTTTCTTTTCTTGACTTTCTGTCTTGTGTTTCCCTGCCACCACAGAATTTTTTTTAATTTTCAGGTTCTGTTGCAGGATTTATTGATTTCCCAAACTATATCCTGATTACAGATTTTGTGTTAATATAAGGTTTGGCTCACTTTGGAGTGGGGAGAGCACACAGTTGCTACTCTGGGCTTCTTACATTTCTATGTGCCTACAATGCTTTCAATGTTTTGTGAGGGATTTCTGATTGTTATTCTCCTGGTCTGCACTCTGGTTCTTACAGAGGTAAGTCCTCTCTGCGATTTGATTTGAAATTGCAAATGCTCTTCTCCACTCTGCAACTGGGCAAAAAGGGGCAAAGATACTTCCCAAGGGTAACTGGTCCTTTGTGATCAAGTATTTAGTCCTTTTATCATATGTGGGATGTTATAATCTCAGTAGTAATCCCAGTGCTATTGCTACTGCTGTTCTCACCATCTCTCCATCCCACACAATGTTCCTGGAAACCAACTATCCCAGTAAATACAGACCTTTCCTTATTCTCCTAATATACTCTGGGCTGGGGAAAAATCTCATTTTTTCCTTAATCATTCTTCTCAGAATATGATTTGACACACTTTTAAATTTTAAAATTGTTTGAAGAATTCATCATAAGAACTCATCTCAGCCAAATTGGCTTCTGCATCCTATAACCTTTTTGTTCAGTATTTCTTCACTGTTGTGAAGGAAGAATGTGATTCTTAGTAGAATTTAACACTTTTGTTGGGATTAATCCTTCTACCGACCTCCAGCTCAGATACTGGGGATACCTTGGCAGCTATCTAGACTCCTCTCATATATATTCTGGAGGCAGTGACCCATGAGACCACTCCAACAGATCAGGTGAGAAGTGATAAGTGATGAACTAAGGTGCACACTGTATGAGTGGAGAGGTTTTATACCATGACCCTGGGGAATATGGAGATTAGGACTAGGTAGTGGGCTGGCCCTCCTAACTGGTCAGAATGCAGGAAGCCCAGAAAACACTAAGCCATAACAAGCAGGCAAAAGAGGAGGTTTTGCCCCAGCATATCAAGCAATGGATGAAAGGTGAAGTGGAAATGATAGATTTCTCTTTGATATATTTGTCATTTTCAGGACTCAATTTGTGGCCTTCTACCCACCACTGGATGACATTCCTCTTCCAGCAATCACCAGTGATCCTATTCCTTTAAAGTTCCTTAAAGTTCAAAGTTCTGTTTTTAATGTTTACCACTTCTGCTCACAGTACCCTGCCAGCATCTGGTCACTGTATTGTACAGAATTATAATTCATTTTGCACCAGGTTGAAAATTTTCTAGTAATGACTTGGGCAGTAAATTCAACTTGAACCGTAATTTTGGTCTCTAGGATGAAACCTCTAGCCTTCCTAGTTACTTCTGACTACTACTAAACGTAGAATAATGGCGTGTGAAGAGACTGATCTTCACTAAAACTGGGCTTATGCAGTATTGTGGGATCTGCTCCTTATGTGCTCCCCACCAGGAATAAAACAACATATAAGAAATACTCAGACCTAGAGTGTGTGAGATGGAGCATTGAGTCCTAACATGAGGTCCATTTATTCATTAAGTATAGACAGTATACCTAAAAGAATGAGAGGAGGAAGAAGAGTCGTGGTTTTTATAGTAAGAAGACTTGCATTTCAATCTTGGTTCTGCCTTCTAGTAGCTGTGTGATCTTAGACAAGACATTTCATTTTTCTGGGACTCAATGTCCTCATTGATAAAACAAAATATTAAAGAAGATGACCCCTAAGATCCATTCCTGGTTTATAATTGTAGGAAATAAACAATCAAATTCATAAATTCGTAAAACGTTTATTATGTGTGCACTGTGAGAGAAGCTCTGTTTAGTTGTGGAAAAACAAAAAGAAAAAAAACAGGTATTGTCCTTAAAAATATTTTTTACCATAATTTGGGACTTAAATTAGGCAAATACATATAATACAAAATAGAATGTGGATGTCTCTTGTTTCAGAGCAATACCTTTCTCTATGGCAGACTTTATAAGGAGTGACATGTCATCTTTCCTAGGAGGAAATGGCTGGGTTAGAATGAAGTGTCAAGAATTATAGTGGCAAATAGAACAGGGGGAAAACAGAAAATTTACTTGTAGATGGAACTAGGTCCTTAAAATGATGTCAGAGAGAGGAGGAAGGGAGCTTCTATAGGTCAGAATATCAGGGGAAAGCAATGAAAAAAGGAAGCAAGATGAATTTAGCCAGCCAGCATTAAGCCCTGGAAAATCTCAAGGATGACCAGAACTTAGGTAGTGGAAGTAATAAAAGCTTAGGTTATTGCATCTTCAAATATAAGGAAATATTCGAAGGTCGCAATTCCATTAAAAGCAATAGGAATGAAGAAATAAATGAATGAAAACAATGCAAAGTCATATAAAATACTCCCAGTCATTTTTGATTATACATATATTAATTATACATTATTGAGTAGAAAAATGCAAATTAAAACAATCTTGAGATATTCTTTTATATCTATCAGATTGTCTAAAATGACAGAAGGTGGAAGTGACAAGTGCAGAAGAGGATGTGGAAAAATTGGGAAACTAATTCACTGTTGGTAAAGTGGTGAACCACTTTGGAGAGATATCTGGAATTATGCCCAAAGAAGTTAAAACTATTTATACTCTTTGACTCAGAAATGCCACTATTAGTCTTTTTCCAGAGATGATTACAGAAAAAAGAAAGAATGTCTATGTTCTAAAATATTTTATACTATCTCTTTTTATGGTGGCAAAGAAATAGATATTGCAGAGCTGTCCATCAATTGGATAATGGATAAATGAATTGTGATTTATGATTATAATGGAATACTACTGTGCTATAAGCAATGATGAATTCAATAATTTTAGAAAAACAAATGAAACACTTGCACAAAATAAAAAGGGAAATGAGCAGAACTAAGAAAACATTAAATACAATACCAGCAATGTTGTTTTAAGGATGACTCTGAGTGAATAAATTATTTTGTCTTTTATTAATATCCAAATCAATTATAAAGGACACAAAGAAAAAATGCAATCTGCATGGAAAAAAACCTGATAATTAGAAGCATGTAGAGAATGGTTTTCCCACATACATATGTAAGTGTGTGAGTGTTTAATAGTAGCTATTAATAGGATGGGGAGAGTGAGGAAAGAAAAAAAGAAAAGAAATGTACATGATGACATTGTTCTATATTTCAAATACAAATATACAAGAAATAATAAGTTTCCAGTGTCATCTTCGATTACATTTTCACTGTACTGTGGTATGGAAATGATTGTTTTATCCTAAATTACATTTTTTATTTTAATAATTTAAATTTAAGATTTATGATGGAAAAAGCTATCCCCATCCAGAGAGAGAACTATGGAGATTGTAGATCAAAGCATAGCATTTCACCTTTATTCTTCTTGTCTGTTTGCTTCTTTTATTCTTTCTCATTTTTTTTCCTTTTTGTCTTATTTTTGTTGTGCAGCATGACAAATGTGGAAGAATTGCACATGTTTGACCTATATTACATTGCTTACAGTATAGGGAAGAGAGGAGGGAGAAGGGAGAGAGAAAAATTTAGAAGACAAAGTTTTGAAAGGGTTAATGTTTAAAAGTGTCTTTGCAGGTATTTTGAAAAAAAATATAAAGCTTTTATTAAGAAAAAGAAAAAAATTAATTTAATAATTTTAATAGTACAGCAATAAATGGTCAAGAAAAGAACTCAAACAGTGAATGTAGTTCATTATCACCATGGTAACAAATCCCACATATTTGTGGCTGGGGTGGATATCTTATCCAATATTTCTCATGCCTCTAGAAGAGCATTTGGAGAAAATTTCTTTGCTAGAGAAGATTATTTATCCCTTAACCTTTCCAATATGTTTCTTTCTGGCCTTAGTAGGATCACATAGCACTTGGGAATAAATATGAAGCCCAATAATCCAGCACTAGAAGCCCAAATGGCAAAAACCTCCACAGCCACCATGGTTTTGCCCTTGGAACTATTATATGTAGGGAGGAAAGAGATCCAGACACTGCAGAAAACCAGCATGCTAAAGGTGATGAACTTGGCTTCATTGAATGTGTCAGGGAGGTTCCTGGCCAGGAAAGCCACCATGAAACTGCCCAAGGCCAGAATGCCCAGGTAGCCCAGGACACTGTAGAAAGCAAGGACAGAGCCCTCCTTACATTCAATGATGATGTGGCCAGGTTCAGAGTGAGTGTCTGTACCTAAGAAGGGAGGGGAGGTCCCCAGCCAGACCCCACATTGAATCACTTGGATCACAGAGCAGAAGAAGACTAAAGTATTAGACACCTTAGGTTGCAGCCACTTCCTCATCCTGCTGCCAGGTCTTTTGGCCTTGAAGGCCAGAACCACCATGATGGTTTTGGCCAAAATAGAGGAAATTGCCACTGTGAACACGATTCCAAATGTAGTTTGTTGAAGAAGACAGGTAACTGTGGTGGGACGGCCAATGAAAAGCAAAGAACTCAGGAAGCAAAAGATAAGAGAGATGAGAAGCGTGTAGCTGAGGACCCGGTTGTTGGCCTTCACAATGGGAGTATCTTGATGCTTCACAAAGATAATGAGGATAAGAACTGTGAGGAGAGAGAAGGAAAGAGCCAGGCAGGTCAGAGTCCATCCCAAAGGCTCTTCAGTATTGAGAAAGGTCACTAACTTTGGGAGACACTGGTCTTTCTCTCTGTTAGGATATTGATCTTCTGGGCACTTCACACAGTTGTCCATATCTACAATTTAGCACAAAAAAGGCTTATATTAAGAATCCATTCTGTTCCAGGCTTTGTACTGGGTAGTGTGGAACCCAAGACAGAAGCAGAACACTCCCTATCCTCAAGGACCTTGTGTTCATTGTACTGGTGCAATGAAACACACACACACACACACACACACACACACACAAATGAATAAACTCAAAGTGATTTGAAGAGTGCAAGAGAACCCAACTGGGAAAGATTTAGTAGAAGGGAAGATTTCATAAACCTTGAAAGAAGATAAGGATGTTAGGATCCAGGAAAGAGGAAATAGTGTGCTTCTGGCATGAGGCACGACTGGAAAAAGTCAACAAGACAAGAGATATAAGGTCAATTTTGAAGAACAGCCAAAGAAACTAATTGGAAGTAAGTCTTGAAGAATATACTTGTCAAAATTGTAAGAGCATTTTGAACTCCAAGCTTTAAACTTGGTTTAAATTTTATATTAAATGTAACACAGGAAACATATTTCAACAAAAGAATGACATGGTCAAGCCTATGACTTAGGAAAATTCAGAACTTTGGATGGAGTGGAATTGAAAGGGACAGACAGGAGATAGTAGGAATAGTTAGGAAATATCAAGAAAGAGATTGAAAAAGGATGAAGACTGAGTGAGAATCATGGCCATATGCATTGGGAGAAAAGGACAAATAAGAGAGATGACTCTGAAAGTAGAATTATTGAATGTGGAAATAATGAAAATATCAAATCACCCTGGTTTTTCTCATTTCTGCAGTTGCATTTAACTAGTAGGAGTGCAAGGTTGCCATTTATGCTAAAACCCCTTCCTCTGTCTATAGGAAGAGAGGGATCTTTTATCAATATTAAAAAGTATCTAAAATAAAAAGTAAGCATCATAGTCAATGGGGACACACTAGAATAGTTTCAAATAAATATGAAAACAAATCATGGATATCTAGTCTCTGCACTATTGTTTGATATAATTGTGAAGATAATAGAAATGTGACAAGAAAAATTAAAGGTGTAATGAGAGATAAAGAGAAAATAAAACTATCCCTATTTGCTGTTGACATGCTAATCCTAGATAATCATCAAAAATATTAATGTAGAGAATGAATAAAGTTAAGTTGCAGGTTCCAAAATAAGCCCTCAAAAATCTATAGTATTTCTCTAACGCTTAAAATATCGGGACATTAATCTAACAAAGCACCCAAAATGATGCCATAGATTCAATTATACGTTGCTCCACAAAGCAATAATTTAAACAGCAAGAAGAATATTCAGTGTTTATGATTGAATGCCAACCACTACCTAAGTTTAATTGTACTTGTTTAATCAGTTTCAGTTGAATTTGACTTTTCATGACTCCATTTCGAACTTTCTTGGTAAAGATATTAGAATGTTTTCCCTTTCCTTCTCCACTTCATTTTATGGATTAGGATATTGAGGGAAACAGGATTGAATGACTTGCTTAGGATCATACAGCTAGTAGGCATCTGAGGTCAGATTTAAACTCAGATTTTCCTGACTCCAACTCTATCCACTGCACCACCTTGGTACTTAAGTAAAAGGACAAATTTCAACTGTACAGTTTCTGGGATATGTGAGATTGAACAACGAGAGTATCTGGATTTGAATCAGCAACTGTAATTACACTTTTATTGGGAATTCAGTTTTTTAAAAAGAAATTTCTGAAGCATTCTTTGAGAAAACAAATTTCATTTTAAAATACTCCCACAAAACAAAAAATACAAGATAAGAAACTTTATTTTGACCATATCAAGATAATAAAAAGGGCATACCATCCAAGATAATTTACACTTTTAAAGATACCGAAATAAAATTATCAAAAGAATATTTGAGAGAAGTCATTGAAAGAATATGATGAAAAAAATTAAAATTCTGGGAAATTATAGTAAATAATAAGATATAGGGATAAACAAATATAGTAGGAATAAGTAAATTAATTCAGCATTATATAAAACAGTTCCATAAGTCAAGTTGTGAAAGAAAACATAGAACTCCCCCCCTAATGAAAATAAAAATCCTTAAGAAAAATTAATTTGAAAATAAGAGGGAGAAAGAGAGAAATAGAGAGTACTTCAATCTGTATTCAGTCACAAACAATTCATACTCTGGGTATAGATAGGATTTTTAATCCTAAATCTATCATAGTATTTTGGATGATTGTACTACTGGGAATAACAAAATCATTTGCAGCTGTTCATTTCAGAACATTGCTATTATTTTGTATATAGTATGTTTCACTTTGTTCATGGAGGATTTTCCAGGTTTTTTTTTTCCTGAGAGCATCCTGCATTTCCAAGGGAACAATAATATCTCATCAGAGAAAATTGCTTAATTTTTTTTACAATTACTATTGCTAATTGTGTTCCCCCCCTATTTATTCTCTTTCCTTCCTGTGCCTCCTCAAAAGTGTTTTGCTATTGACTGCTCACTCCCCCAAGATGCCCTCTCTTTTATCATCCTCTCCCCTCCCCATATTCCATTCCCCTCCTATTTTCCTGCAGGGTAACATAAATTTCTATACTCCTATTGAGTATTTATGTTATTTCCTTTTTGACCCAATTCTGTTGAGAGTAAAGTTCACTCACTCACATTTCTTCCCCTCCACTGTAAAAGCTTTTTCTTACCTTTTTTATGGCAGATAATTTGTATCATTCCACTTCTCCCTTTCCCTTTTTCTCAGTACATTCCTTAATTTCATCATTTTTTGAAAAAAAATATCCCTTTATATTCAACTCACACCTGAGACCTCTGTCTATATATACTCCTTCTAATTGTCATAATAATGAGAACGTTCTAATGAGTTACAAGTATCATACTCCCATGTAGGAATGTAAACAGATAAATCTTATTAAGGCACTTTCCTGATTACCTCCTTATGTAGAATGCTGTATTTGAAAATCAAATTTTCCATTCTACTCTGGTCTTTTAATCACACATGGGGCCTGGTGTTCAGTGTCCATGAGATCATGAGGTCATTAAGAGTTGAATATGACTGAATGACTAGAAAATGAAATAAGATACATTTTGAATATGCTGATTAAGATATCAAAGGGCCATTTTAAAAGAAATGTCCTCTAGGTAAGTTTTAATGTAGGACTAGCAGCCAGTGGATTAATTAGGGATGAATAAAGAGATCTGGATATCATCTGAACATTGTCCTCGAGGTTATAGCCGCTGATGAGAGCTCCAAGAAAGAGCATAGGAAGAAAGGAAGAAGACCAGAAGAGAGCCTTTAGGGATATCTATTTTGATAGGATTGGAGATGTATTGTACACCATTAGGCACTTGAAGCCAGTGACTATTTTCCTCAGGATCAATCACACCCTATCATTTCTTCATTACTTAGTAAATGCTGATAAAATTGATTTGAATTACTCAAAAAATTTTAAAAAATTATTAGATAGATAAAAGGTGAGAGTAGAGTCACAGAAGAAAAGTGAGGTAAGGGGCAGACAGGTGGCACAATGGATAGAAGTCAGGAGGATCTGAGTTCAAATCTGTTCTCAGACACTTTACACTTCCTAGCTTTGTGATCCTAGGCAAGTCACTTAAGCCAAATTGCCTCAGCAAAAAAAGAAAAAAAGAAAAAAAAGAAAAGTGAGATGGCGATTTTCTATCCATATTGGGGGATTGGTTCAACTGTCCAGAACTTCAGAGATTTAAAAATTAATTAGACTGAGAAAAGACGATTGGGAGTAGCAGGTGAAGTCACTGCTGATTTTGGAGAAAGCAGTTTCCATACTATAGTAATACCAGAAGACTGATAGAAATTAAGGAAATTAGAAATAGCGCTTCGTCAATGAAAATGAAAAGACATATCAAATGACAGCCTGAAGGGATTACAGAATGATTTTAAAAATTAAATTTTTAAAGTAAATGAGACCAGGGAAGAGCAGTTAGCCATAAAGGAGAAGCTAGTAGAAAAGGGAAACGTCTAATCAGTAGATAAATGATTAAAGGGTATGAACAACAATTCACAGGAGAAGAAATCAAAACTATAAAGAGGTGAGGGGAAATGTTCCATATCACTAATAATAAGAGAAAGTGAATCAGAGCAACCAGCATTTATCACCTCATAGCAAAATTCACTCCCATCATCTACTTATTTGTATTGAGAACATCATCATTCTTTGAGTATCCCAGTATGACGTTCAAACACTCACCCCTTTGTTTGGAAATCTCTCCATCTGGGCACGTGGCACAGTCAAAGCAGCAGACAGGTTCTCCCTCCTTCGCAATTTTCCTGAATCCGGATCTACAGTGCTCAGTGCACACAGCTTGCAGGGTCTAGGCAGTAAGAAGTGAAGAGAATGCATTAGGGCCTGCAGAGTGGAAGATTGGTGCATCTAGGAATTAATGATACTAGTTTAGGGTGGGGTGTTTATTCACCATTTAGTGCTTGTTGTTGTGGGGAAATGTTTTTTATTCAAGCACTCATCACTGAGTTATACATATAGCACTTTATCAATAAACATTTACTGAGCACCTACTACTTGCCAATAAATGAACTCAGAAAAACAAAGAATCCTTAAAGAGCTTACATTCTAAAGAAGGAAAGACCATATAAGAAATAAATATGATGGAAATTTTTAGTAAGAGCATCAATTGGAGAATCTAGGGAAGGCTTCACGGCAAAGGTGGCACTTGAGCTGTGCCTTAAAGAGTGGAAATTCTCAGAAAGTGGTGAGCAAACATTGCAGGGATGGAGAAATGCAAAAGTACAGAGACAGAAGATGAAGTGTCATATCTTGGGAAAAAGAAAAAAAACAAGTCATTTTGGCTGAACTATATTGTGTCTGGACGGGCAATTTGGGTAGTAAGACTAGAATATTATTGTATATTTTTAAGTATAAACTCATGTGAGTAAAACCAGGCATAAGAGGGAAGGATAGTGGAGAACATCTAAAAGGGGATCAGTGAAATAAGAAACAGAAATGCTCTAATAGGAGGAATAAACCACAGACAATGTATTCAGAGGAACGCAATCTATAGAAGGATGGTTGGAAATGTATCATAAACCTGGGGAAGTGGCCTAATATGTTCCTCTTATAGCAATTCAATTAAGGCAACTAGGTGGTGCAGTGTGTACAGTACTAGTCCTAAATCAAAAAGACATAATTTTGAATTCACATCTTGTCTCAGACACTTACTACCTATGTGATCCTGAAGAAGTCACTTTTCCCCAGTTAACATTGCCTTAGTTCCTCATATATAAAAATGTACTGAAGAAATTGGCAAATTACTCTAATATCTTTGCCAAAAAATCAAATAGGTTGGCAAAGGGCTGGAAACATCTGAAATGACTGAAAAGCAACACAATTTATTCATCCAAAAATTTCTTATATTTTACTTTCTGCCAAATTATAAATCAACCAACTGGTTTTTATTAATTTTCTACTGTGTGTCAGACACTATGCGAGGAGATGGAGATAAAAGTACAAAGAATGAAAGAATCCATACTTCAAGCAATATAATTAGGTTCTTCGTTTCCCTTAATATAATTCCATTCTTCTTGTTGTTCAAGTACAAATCATGAGATTTTTGCTTAAAAGGATAAAATCTAGCTTGAATATAGGGAGACTTGTAAGCTTTGTTTTTTAAAAGAATACTAATTTAAAAGAAACACTGTTGTTGCCTAATAAAGGCAAGAATCTACATAGTATCTAAAGAAGAGACAGATCATCCCCACTAGCTTCACCTAATTCATTAGCTCTTGATGACAAGTCAATGAAAAAGGTTGCTGTTGTAGCTTGTCCTTCCTTTTCAAAGAGGACCAGTGATCACAAGGTGTTGTTTTGATCGGTACATGAATCAGATCTCAGGAATGGAGAGCTGTACCAAATTTTAGCCTTACTCTCTCTTCCAGAGTCATCAAAGTCCAGTGTAAAGTGAAAAGTCAGGATGACTGGTGATAGCTTGAGATAAAGTGGATGACCTTGGCATTTTCTATGTCTGACTAACTTCTAAGTTCTCCACTGTGCCTGCTCCACTGAGCTTTCTGACCATTGGAACAAATGGATCTCATCCACCCATTCCATTATGGGGAGTCTTCATATGCTTTGGCTAGACACCCACAAGATTTGTCAGTTTGAGGTCTATGGCTTATCCTCAACTTGGTTTAGTCAATCTGTCCAAACAGTTTTACCAGGGTGTGTCCCTGCACATGATACACTTTCTAAGAGCTACTGATAGACATTAGATGAGTAGGGTTCAACAAAAGTGGATCAGCAGCCCTATAAAGAACTCATCCATAAATCAGAAGTGCTAGTCTTCCTTCATATAGGCTGAGGAAAACATTATTGCCCCATCAAAAATAAACCTTTTGTATTTTTGTTCTTTAGAGTCCCTGAAATAGTTGAAGGAAACTTGGATTGACAGAGATCTGGTAGGGAATAAAATGAAATTTTTAATCTTAAATTAGATAATTTCCTGGAGCCAGAGACTTTAAGTTCAACAGAGTAGTCAAAAGGATGTATTTAAGTGTAGCTTAATGGATTCTGCTGGCTCTTCAATAATTTTCCTCTGCAATCAAGAGGTATGTCAAAATATGCTTTTCTTATCTTTGGTATATCAATAATTCTAAGGCATGTTTCATTTCTGTGTCAGTGCTCAGAATGCTAAACCAGACAATAAACAAGTAAGAGAAGAGCACAGGATAAGGGAAAGACTAATAGAAGTATGAGCAGATGAAGTTGTAGGAGAGTGAGAAGAAAGAACAAGGGAGGAATTCTTAGAGAGGTGTGTAAATTAATAGGAGGGTAAGAAAAGAGTCTAAGAGAGGAATCCTATAAAACTGTGGAATAAGGAGGTAACAGAAGGTGTGAAAGAGATAGAGGGAAAAGAGAAAATGAGAAGGATAATAAAGAAGAAAAAAGAAACAGAGGGAGATACACAACAGGTAATTTTAACTTTGAATGGAAATTGAATAAACTTATCCATAGAAGCAAAATGAATAGCAGAATGGAACAATCTGGTGTTTACAAGCAACATATATGAGATATATATAGTTAACATAACAATGGAGTAAAATTTATTATGCTTTGGGGCTAACTCCTTTAATCTCAAAAAAGGTGAAAGCTAAAATGGATTTAATCAAAAGAGATAAACAGGGAAACTAGATTATAATAAGAAGAACCACTGAAAATGAATCAATATCAGTATCAACCCTATATGCATAGAATTTAATTTTTAAAAGGAAAAGTTAAATCAATTACAGTTGGATATAAATAGTAGTATTATAATAGTCAGGAACTTTAACTTTCACCTCCTGGAATTAAATAAATCTAACTAAAAAATAAATAAGAAAGAAGTTGAGAAGATGAGTAGATTCTTAAATAAATTAGAGATCATGTGGAGAAAATAGAATGAGAATGTAGACATATTTTTATAAGCAGTACATGGTACTTGTAAAAACTGATAAAATATTAAGACACAAAAATGTTCTAATTAAATGCAGAAATACAGAAATATTAAATGTATATTATTCAGATAGCAGTGCAATAAAATTATATTGAATAAAGAATCATGGAAATATATGCTTTAAACTAATTGAAAATTAAGGAACTTAATGTTCAAGAATGAGTGGGTTAAAGAATAAATCATTAAAACCATAATTTCATTAAAGAAAATAACAATAATAAAACAACATATCAAAACCTTTACAATAAAACAAAATCTGCAATCAGAGGGAGAATTATATCAATAAATGCTTATATCAATAAAAGAAAAAGAGCAATTGATTTGGTATGCATTTTTAAAAAAGAAAAAGAGCAGATTAAAAATACCCAATTAAACACAAATTGGAAATATTGAAAATTAAAGGTGATATTAAGAACATGGATAGTAAGGAAACTGTTGAATTAATAAATGAATCGAAGAGTTGATTTTATGGAAAAAAATACCCTAGTTTTATGAGATCTTTAAAGAAGAAAAAACTAAATCAATATTATTAAAAATGAAAAGAATAAATAGGTTATTAAATAAGATAAAATAAAAAAATCATAAGCAGTTATTTTACCCAAAATATGTCAACAAATTTAAGAATTTCAGTGAAATGAAAGATTATTTACAAATAAAATACATTGCCTATATTAACAGAAAATGAAATAAATTATCTAAATAAACTTGCTTTAGGAAAAGATATTGAAGAGGCCATAAATTAGCTTCTTACGAAAAAAACATTAGAATCAGATGGATGTACATTTAAAGATCAACAAATTGATTTATTATTATTTAAGTAATAAAAAACATTATAGCAATAATCAGTATTAATTACTTGGTTATTATTATTGTTGGGTATGTTATTATTTTAATTACTCCTTTTTCTTCCCAGTACTAACAATAAAAGAAAAGAGAAAAATAGCTGGTGATGTGCTAAGTGTGAATAAATGATAAACTAAATATAATTAAAGTGATTGAAAACATAAAATCACATTTCATTTTTTTTACTCACCTTCAGATCAAGCCAGTTGCGATACATCTCCTTATCACAAATGGTGAAATCTTGACCAAGTAGAGCCTGACTGACAAACTGTCCCACTTTCACCAGACCCTCATCAGAATTAGACAGCATCACAAAGTTCATGATATCATATTTAGCTACAGGATTCTTCTCATCCAAAAAAACCTGGTCCCCAGCAGTGTTGTTAAAGTAAATATTCTTCAGTGATGAGTGAAGCTAGATGTGGAAATAATTTAGTCAGACCCTTACATCCACAGGCAGGAGAAAACAGGACCAATGGGTCTGGAGGAAACTTTATAGCATATTCATTCTTCCATTTACACATTCATTAATAATTCATTCATACAACAAATATTTTCTATACTGTGATTTTTCCATCCAGCAATTGAGAGGGTGATTATCACTTTACCCCTGCTTAAGAACCCGTGCACTAAAATAAGGACCCCTAATTCTCCCATGCATTTCTTTTCTTTACTATTTTTTTTTTTGCTATTTACTGAGGCAATTGAGGTTAAGTGACTTGCCCAGGGTCACACAGCTAGGGAATGTTAAGTGTCTGAGACCAGATTTGAACTCAGGTCCTCCTGACTTCAGGGCTGGTAACCTATACAGCGCACCACCTAGCTGCCCCTCCCATGCATTTCTAGTTAAGGTTGCCATCCATGTTCACAAAGATATTTTTGAAAGCCTGAGTTTTATGCCCACAGTTGATTGGCACTGAGAGGGTTTATATACAAGGCTCCATGCTAAGGAACATAAAATAAGAAAGTAGGGGGATTACTTGAGTAGAACTAGCACTACATAGGGAAGGCAATTAAGTTTCATCATGTTCCCAAACCTATTAAGTCAGTCATTATTTTTTAGCCAATTTGACCAGTACTCTATATTTCATCCAGAGTACTCTCCTAGACATCAGGTTTCAGAAATTCTTTCCTTTGCTCTGGGGGTAATATCTGGTCCTTTAGGGAAAAAGGATTCACTACAATAATTTGCAGTTATGGGCAGGTTTTCAGTATGATGTTATATGCATGAATCTCTAAGTGAACAAACTCTGAAGGATTCTCCACATTTCATAGCGACTTTCTTGAGGAAAGGGATTCTATTTAGCCACTTTTCATTTCCAGCACTTATGACAGCATACAGTAGGAGGTGGTTAATATATATTTATGAAGTGACAGATATGTCCACCTGCAAACAAGGGGTTTCTAAGGAAAGCTAGGGCAAACACCAATGCCAGGGAAAGCAGGAAAACAAAGAAAGAGACACTGGTGCTGGGTGATAACAAAGGACATTACATTAGGAGGTGGTGATATTACCTGCCATGGTTGAAGTTTCCAGCACAATTCATGACTCATAGATTCCATTTCTGATGTTCTCTGGAGCATTTCATGGAGAGCCCAGGCCACGGCATACACAGCATTGTAGAGGAAGTAACTGAGGCTGGACATAGTCATGTCAAAGTAGTTCAAACGTAGCATCTCCAAGGAAGCATTCAGGGCACAGTCTTCCTGCTCAAGTTTGGCTGGTTCATCTGGACATTCAAATGCTGAGACCCAGAAGCTCTTAAGGAAAATGTCTCCGGGGTATTTGGCTGGGGTGACTGTCCTAAGAAATGCTTTGAAACCAGGAATCTCGTTTGTCTGCTGTGAAAATATGAGAGCTCCAAGAAAAGTATCACCATCATTATGGTAGGGCCTCATGGTGACATCCCAGTGGGATGTGATAATCCAAATCTTCCAAACTCCAAATATAGGTGGTTGAGAATATCTCAGGATCATCAGTGAGTCTGAATCACCATGAATTATGATCACCTTGGCTGATGATGCTATAATTCTGGGCATGAAATCCATCTGGGATTCAGCATGGCGTCTCTCACTCACAGGGATCTTCTCTGTAAAGGCCACACAGGCTTTGTTCCTTCTCATCTCTTCTCCCATATCCCAGAGAAACTTCTCACCTCTCATGTCACCTGTAACAACCAGGCCCACCCAGGTCCAGCCAAAATGTAACAGCAGCTGGGCAATGCCCAGATGCAGAAAGGAGTCCTGATGGGCCAACTGGTACAGGGAAGGGAACTGGGCCTTGTCACTCAGGGCAGAATCAAATGGGCCATAGCTTAGCTGGAAGGGAAAGAAAGATGGATGTCATTGGGCTGGCTATGTGAACGTGAGACTAGTACATAGCAATATATTTTAATATATTTTCCAATTTACTAAACTTGATTAATGATAAAAGAGAAGATATTTTAGGTGATGATAGTGAGTAGAATGCTGATCACCCCAGGATTAAATCACCTGAAAAACAAAGGCTAGATGACGGAATACTCTAATATTATGTGTTTTAAATTCTTCAGTTCCATGAAGCCTCCATGACTTATTCCCCAAACACTTTGGGATTTCTCTTGATTCCTGTTCTTATTTATGGCCTTAACGAAATTTCCTGGGCAAAACTGACACATTATTATTTTTCCAATGGTTTTGCTCATTTGACCCTAACATGATATGGATTATCAGTTGATATCAATTAGCCATCAGGAGTTAATTAGCTGTAAATAATTATTTAGTAAAATAATATAATAAGAATAGATGGTTGAAACATTTCTCCCAAGAATTAATAAAGATCAAGGAATAACCTATGTTCTAATACTAACAGCCAGAACTTACACAAGTCATTTAAATCCTTTAATTATCAGTAATTGTTGCATTTAAATTTAGAAAATCACATTATATTATTTATGAGGGATATTCCAGGTCTGAGAAGTAAATGATCCCAATCTGTTGTGCAAAAAGATTTCAGTATTCTCCCCTTGTGTCAGGATGTTATGGTGTGAATGCAAAGCCAAAATTGCTAAGGACATGCCTTCTGAATTGAAGTATAAAGACAAGGCCTACAATTCCAATGGACTTGTGATGAATAGAGCCATCTACATTTAAAGAGGGGACTATGGAGACTGAATGTAGATCACAACATAGTATTTTCATCTTTGTGGTTGTTGCTTGTTTGTTTTTGTCATGCTCATTTCCCCCCTTTTGATCTGATTTCTCTTATGCAGAATGATAAATGAGGAAATGTGTTTAGAAGAATTACACATGCTTATCCTATATTGGATTACTTGTTGACTAGGCTGGAGGAGGGAGGAAGGGAGAGAAATTAGGAACGTAGACTTTTGCAAGGGTGAATGTTGAAGATCATCTTTACATGAATTTTGAAAAATACAAAGCTATTATTATTTTAAAAATAAAATCAAAGCCTAAGAAAAAGACTGAGTGAAATGGACCAAACATCACCAGAAAGTTAGTCACCAGGTGAGGAATTTTTTAACGTTAACTCCTGAGTCCAGGGACACTGAGAGCTGAGATCCTAAGAGAATAGGGCACTGCCTGTCATGCTGATGATATGCTAGCTCTATTGAGGTATGAATTCTCTTCTGACAGCCCTTTCTCCGCGTGCTGAATTTAGACTCAGAAAATCCTCAGTTTGAATCTTGCTTCAGCACCATGTGGCATTTAGGTGACATTGGTAGATTGAGTTTTGGGCCTGGGATCAAGAAGACTTGAGTTAAAATCTAGCCTTAGTGAACTGTTAGCTTTCTGTTCCTGGACAATGCAACTTACCTCTATTTCATTTTCCTAATCTTTAAAATACAGATTAATAATAGCACGTATTGCCCATGGTGGATCTAAGGATTAAAGGATACCATATTAGTAAAGCCCTTAGTACACTGAGTGACACAGAGTGAGCATTAAATAATTCTGTCCTTTCTTCCTTCCATCTTGTTTGATCTTGGGCAGGTTATATCACCTCAAAAAAAAGACCAAGAGATGGCAGGTTCAAGGCTCCCTACCTGTGGGATTCTGTACAGCTCTAGTAGTGTCCCCATCTGGACAGAAAGAGCAGATGTGGCTCCCCCAATAACAGCCATGGACTTGTCCTGCCTCTCACAGCTATAATTTGGAATGCTCCTACCCTGTGCTGACAGCCACCTGAGGGAGCTCTCCATGGTCCTGGAATCACTATGATAGGTGTTGTAGATGTGAAATCCCAGGGTTGTATTAGGGAGCAGCCAAGGGTCTCTGTTGATTTCCTCCACGGCAAACATCAGGGCCAGAACCTGCTGGTAATTTTTGTGTAACCATCTGTGGGGAATGGAGAGATCAGAAACTAGCAATAAATCCTATACAGCACATGGACTTCTAGAAGACAAATTCAGTTTGCATCAGTGAGACAAAGCTGAGACAGCCTGTTTTATGCACAACTCCTCTTTTTCACATGAGACACACCCCTGTACAGTTGATCCACCAGAAATTTGGAGTGGAGGGGAAAATCCTCCAAAATTCCTATCTAGGCTGACCACCTGGAATGCTTTCTCTGCTCACCTCTACTTACTTCTCTGTCATTCCTTTATGAGAGATTAGATTTCTCCTACAAGAGACTTTGCAGTTTTCTTCATGGATAGTGCCTTTTTTTGAGATTATCTCCAGTTATACTATATGTGTCTTGTGATTGCAAAGAGTATTGCAGTATTGTCTCCTTCATTAGATTTTCACCTGCTAATGGTCATGGACTATATTTTTTCTATTCCCAATACTGATCAGAGTGTCTGGTATACAGTAAGCAATAAATAAATAATTGTTGATTGATTGCCTACAGAATGTGAGGCATTTGGTCATTTCATTCAACAAAATGTGTCCTGACCAGCTATTTTGTGTAATAAAAGTTGAGCCCTGCCTCGGTCAAGAACCCCCTTTTCAGGCAGTCTGTGATAGATGCCACATTCCTAGTACTACACAAACTATGAGTTGAGGGAAACCCTTCTTGAATTGTAGCGTTCAGACCTGAAGATCATATTTCACATGTACATTTGGGCCATCACCTTCCTAATCCTGAACATTATAACTCTCTTAATGTTGTATAATATTATATTGCCTTCTCTGACTGTCATATCACATTCTGCTGCACCATATTATTTCTATCAAATTAGAAAAACAAACAAAAACCCTGATAATTAAGGTTAACAAGGTTGTGGAGCTATAAATATATTTACTTACTGCTGAAAGATTTTCAAACCAGTAGAATCTTTTTGGAAAAAAAATTGGTATTAGTATATGGCAAATCAACTAAAGTAACTGTGCTCTTTGATTCAAAACCCCATTATTTGGAATACTCTCAGAGAGTGTTACCAAAAAAGCAAACAAAAAGTTTTCAGTGGACTTTATACAGACATGATTTGACCTTGAAAATGAAAAAGATCCTAGAAATTATTGAAATGTCCAGTAATAGGGACATAAATTAGGGGTATTTTAAAGAAATAGTCAGCCTGATGTAGTGAAGTAGTACCAAACTCAAACACAAAGGGCAGCCACTAAAATAAACTAAATATAAGGATATTGATTTAGAAAACTACACATTATCTGTATTTTGTTTCATTTATTTTGTTAAATATTTCCCAATTACATTTTTATCTTGGTGTAGCAATCAGAAGTGTGGACCACATGGAGCCTTTGTGGTTTGAGTTTAATCCTTCTAATATAGTAGATAGAAAGCTGACTTCCAAATCAAGATAGTCTGGGAAAGGGATAAGAAAGGAGGGTTGATAAAAGGGAGGATATATTAAGGGAAGTGGAGGTCAGACGCAAAACTTTAGTGAGGAGGGAAACGGTAAAAGGAGAGAGAAAAGTATAACAAAACAGGATGGAAGGAAAGACAGAGCTGGTGAACTTAATTGTGAATGTGAACTCTCCCACAAAACAGAAGTCTCTATCAGAGGAGATTAAAAACCAGATTACTAAAATATACTGTTTACAAGAAATGCATTTGAAGCAGAGAAATACATAAA
This sequence comes from Myrmecobius fasciatus, assembly GCA_023553655.1. Lineage (NCBI taxonomy): Eukaryota > Metazoa > Chordata > Mammalia > Dasyuromorphia > Myrmecobiidae > Myrmecobius > Myrmecobius fasciatus. The sequence goes on along the minus strand of JAJPUD010001311.1, from coordinate 424,502 downwards.
GAGTAAAGGTAAAAGATTGGGGCAAAATACATTATGTTTCAGCTGAAGTAAAATAAAAGAAGGGGTAACAATTCTGATCTCAAACCAAGCAAAACCCAAAAGAAATATAACTAAAAGATAAGAAAAGAAACTACAGCTTGGTAAAGTGTACCATAGATAATGAAATATTATCAGTACTAAACATTTATGTACCAAGTGGCATAGCATTCAGATTCTTAAAGGAAAAATTAAGTGAGTTGCAAGAAAAAAATAGACAGCTAAACTATACTAATGGGAGATCTCAATCTCATTCTCTCAGAAATACTTAATCCAACTACAAAGCAAATAAGAAAGATCTTAAGTAAATAAATAGAATTTTTGAAAAGTTAAATAGGAGAGACCCCTGGAGAAAAATGAATGGGGATAGAAAGGAATACTCCTTTTTCTCAGCAAAACATGGCACCCAGACAAAAACAGACTATATATTTGTGTATAAAACTTCACAATCAAATTCAGAAAAGCACAAATATTAAATGCATCCTTCTTAGACCACGATGCAATAAAAATGTGTAGTAAAGGATTATGGATAAATAGTCCAAAAATTAATTGTAAACTGAATCATCTAATCCTAAAAATGGGTGGGTTAATCAACAAATCATAGAAAAAATAATTTCTTTCAAGAGAATGACAATAATGAGGCAACATACTAAAATTTATGGAATGCAGCCAAAACAGTTCTTAGAGGAAATTTTATATCTCTAATTCTGACATGAATATAAAATAGAGGAAGAGGAGATCAATGAATTGGGCATGCAATTAAAAAAAAAAACTCTAAAAAGGACAAACTAAAAACCACCAATTAAACACCAAATTAGAAGTTTTGAAAATCAAAGTGGAGAATAAAATTGAAATTAAGAAAACTATTGAGCTAATAAATAAACTAAAAATTGGTTTGACAAAAAAATCAAAATACATAAACCTTTGCTTAGAAATAGGATAGAAAAAAACCAAATAACAAGTATTAAAAAATAAAAAGGGTGAACTTATCAGCAATGAAGAGGAAATTAAAGCAACAATTAATTAAAACATATTGTGCCCAACTGTCTGCCAATAAATCTGACAATATAATTGAAATGGATGAACATTACAAAAAGATGGATTGCCCACATGAGGAAGAGGAAATAAAATACTTAAATAACCTTATTTTAGAAAAAGAAATTGAACAAGTCATCAATTAACTCTGTAAGAAATTCTCTTCAGAGGTAACAGGGTGTGGCACAGTGAATAGAGCAATAGCCCTGAAGTCAGCAGGACCTGAGTTCAAATCTGGCCTCAGACATTTAACACTTCCTAGCTGTGTGACCCTGGGCAAGTCACTTAACCCCAATTGCCTCAGGAAAAAAAACCACAAACAAGAAGAAAAACAAACCTCTTCAGATCCAGATGGATTTACAAGTGAATTCTATCAAACATTTAATGAGCAATCAATTCCAATACTATATAAAAATATTAGGGAAAATGTCCTAAATTGTTTTATGACAGATATGTTGCTGATACCTAAAACAAGAAGAGTCAAAACAGAGAAAGAAAATTATAGAGCAATTTGTGTAATGTGTGATGCAAAAAACTTAAACAAAAGCAGAGACTACAGCAAATTGTCATCAGGATAATATTTATACCAGGAATGCAGGGCTGGTTCTATGTCAGGAAAACTATCAGTATCATTGAACATATCAATAAATAAACTACAGAAATCATATGATTATTTCAATAGATTCAGAAAAACTATTTGACAAAATACATTCATTCCTGATAAAAAGACCAGAAAACATAAGAATAAGTGTTTTCCTTAAAATAAGTAGCATCTATATAAAAACACCAGCAAGCATTATATGTAAAGAAGATAAATTAG
>JAJPUD010001311.1:400830-413949 GCA_023553655.1 Myrmecobius fasciatus | reverse complement strand
CCCCCCTCTCTCTTTTGGCTGAGGCAATTAGGGTTAAGTGATTTGCCCAGGGCCACGCAGTTAGCAAGTGTTAAGTGTCTGAGATCACATTTGAACTCAGGTCTTTCTGATTTCAGGGCTGGTGCTCTATCCACTGCACTACCTAGCTGCTACTAGTATCTTTTTCTCTTAAAGACTTTTCTTAGTTTACTCTGTATAGACTCTGCATTGATTTAGTTGTCACATATGTCCCTATCTCAATGTGAACTCCTTATAAGTGGTTGTGGTTCTCTTTATATACTTTGGGCTTGGCACAGTGTCTTGCTCATAGTAAGCTTGTATTTGCTTACAGTTTCATTTCTGCCCTGGTATCCCCAGCACCCAGCTCAGTGCCTATTGAATTGAATAATTATTGGTTTGGCTTCAGTGACTTCTGAGTTAATTATCTTTTAACTCTAAAATTATATGATTCTGTAATTTCCAAAAGCCACACCATGGGAAGGGAAGTGATAAGCTAGAGTGTGTAGAGAACTTTCAGGATGGCCACGCACCTGAAGTTTTTCCTCATAAAGATCAACTGTCCAAAATGAAACTGCTGAACCTGGGGAATATTGTGTGCATGTAACCACTTAAAACAAGTATTTAAATGGCAATAATGAGAGAGGAATACATTTTAGTTTTCTTGACCCCTGTTGAACTAGGATAAATGAATAGAAGGTAGAAAGATGACAATTTACGCTTGTTTAAAGAAGGGGAATCTTTGTTATCTTCATAATTATTTAAAATTGATGTGCTCTACTTCAGTTTGGAGGTCTCCATGCTGGATGACCATTATTGGGATGAATATAGAGGGAATTCTTTTTTATTATTAAAACCTTTTTATTTACAGTACACATGAGTGATTTTTCTACATTGACCTTTGCAAAACTTTTTTTGTTTCAAGCTTTTCCCCTCCTCCCCTCAACTCCACCCCTAGATGTCAGGTAATCTAATACATGCTAAATATGTTAAATTATATGACATATCTAATATATGTATACATATCTATACAGTATCTTACTGCACAAGAAACATCAGATCTAGAAAGGGAGAAAAAAAATCAACCTAAGAAGGAAAACAAAATGCAAGGAAATATTCACAGAAAGCATTAAAATGCTGTGTTGTGGTCCACACTCAGTTCCCTCAGGCCTCTCTCTGGATGTATATGACTATCTTCATCATTGAACAATAGGAACTGGTTTGAATCACATCATTGTTGAAGAGAACCATGTCCATCAGAATTGATCATCGTATAGGCTTGTTGCTGTGTATAATGTTCTCCTGGTTCTGCTGATTTCATTCAGCATGAGATCATGCAAATCTCTCCAGTCCTCTCTGAAATCATCCTGCTGGTCATTTCTTATAGAACAATAATATTCCATAACATTCATATACCATAATTTGTTCAGCCATTCTCCAATTGATGGGCATCTTTTCAGTTTCCAGTTTCTTGACACTACAAAAAGGGCTGCCACAAACATTTTTGCACATGTGGGTCCCTTTACCTCCTTTAAGATTTCTCTGGGATATAGGCCTAGTAAAAACACTACTGAGTCAAATGGTATGCAGAGTTTGATAACTTTTTAAGCATAGTACCAGATTGCTCTCCAGAATGGTTGGATCCGTTCACAGTTCCACCAACAATGTATCAGTGTCCCAGTTTTCCCGCATCCCCTCCAACATTCGTCATTATCTTTTCCTGTCATCTTAGCCAATCTGACAGGTGTGTAGTGGTATGTCAGAGTTGTGTTAATTTGCATTCCTATAGAGGGAATTCTTGTCATAATCAAAGTTTGACTAGATGGTGTCCTTCAGACTTCAGGTGTCCTTACTCAGAGATTCTATGAAAACCGAATCCTCCAAGATAATTGTCTCTAGTATCAGGTAGAGTTCACAAAGGATTCTTATTTGCGTATCTTCTCCAAGAAGTTTCCTCCCCACTATTCTAACAGAGTTCATCTTACCATGGTCAGAAAACTCTAAGTTTGGCAAAATCTCTTGGACAATGAGACTTCAGACTTTGGCTATCCACAGCATACCCATTTTATTATGAAAGAGAACTTTTAACCAGAAGAACATTTTCAAAGGTCTCCAAAGTGTAAAAGTTCAGAGTTATAGCATTTCTTATTCAATGGGTTCTCAAAATTCCAATGGAGAATTAAGTGTAACACAAAAATAAAATTGTACCATTGATTTAAAACATAGACCAGAAATAGAAGAAATGAAAGATGTTAATCTTTTGTATGTATATGAAGCCTGGTAATTTTTTTTTATTATTGCAACAATATGAGAATAATAATAATTACATGCAGTCTTAAACTGTGATTAGTGAAACTTGTCATTTGAGGAATATCTTGTAGAACTATACCTGATATTGCTCTGAGTTTTGAATTAAATATCATTGTCTGATTGATCAATGTTGGTAATACACAGTTCAATAGAAATGCCACGAGTTCCTCAAAGGGGGTGTGATTACATATTTCCACAGATGGGATAGTTTATATCTGGGTGAATACAGGTCTAGCTAAGGAACATTTTGACTCTGTTTTCCCATTGTGTCACTTCGTTTTTTGGATAGGAATGCTTCCCAGCTGGTTAATCCTAAGCCTGACTACGATATACTGAAAATAAAATGAAACTTTATTATAAGTTACTACACCTTACCTGAAATCAAGTAGAACTAAGAATGCTTTATTTCTTTTTGAAGAGTTGGATATGAATGAATGACTGGATTGTAAAATAAGATCCATTTTGAATATATCAACTAAGATATCAGAGAGTCATGCTAAAAGAGATTTTGTAGAGGTAAGTAGCAATGTAGGACTAGAATTCAGTGGAATAATTAGGAATAAATGAAGAGCTCTAGAAATCATCTGAACAGACAATTGTCCTCGAGGTTATAGAAGCTATGAGAGCCTTAAGGAAGAACAGAAAAAATGAGGAAGACCAGAAGAGAACCTTTAGGGATACCTATATTGATGGAATTGGAAATGGATTGTGGGCTATCCTAGGTAACGGTAGTGGGTGAAATGCAGATCATTCTAATAGTAGATCACTGGAAAGACAATAGCTAGAAGAGAAAACACTCTCTTTTGACTGCTTTTGAATCTGTAGAACTTCAGCTGTGTCCCCATCTGTACAGAAAGAGCAGATGTGGCTCCTCCAATACCAGTTATCAACTTGTCCTATCTCTCACAACTAATATTTGGCTGTCTACTTGCCAAGACAAACCCAGGCACTACATGAACACAATTACAAAACACTTCTCACACAAATAAATTGTAAAAATATCAAAAAACTTATTTTGAAAAAAAGAATAACTAATGGATAAATACTGATAATTATGGAAAGAGCTACATGAACAGAAGTAAAGAAAATAATATATACAATAACTACAAGATGTAAACAAAATGGATGCATGATTTAGATACAGAGATTTTGCCAGAAAATTAGAAGAATATGGGACATCTTATTTATCAGATTTTTGGATATATGAAGTGACACAGCAGTATTTTAACACTATCACATTCTATCTGAGAGATTGTCTATCAGAGTTTTCCCCAATTCTTTATACTCCTCTTCTTGGCTACTTTGGTTTTGTTTATGCAAAAAAATCAATAAAAAATAATCAAAATTTTCTTTTTTTATGCTTCAACAATGTTTTTGCCTTATTACATAATTAAAGGTCTGATACTGCTGAATCGCTTTCCTTTACATCATTTCCCCCGTGGTTTCATTGATACTTCTGACCTTTTGTTCTTCCAAATTAACTTTGCTCTAATTTTCTCTAAGTCAGTAAGATGAGATTTTAGTAATTTAATTGGGGTGGCATTGAGAAAATAGAATTGTTAGGTAAAAATTATCATTTTTATTATGTTGCCTTTTCAACCTATGTACAATAAATATTATTTCAATTATTTAAGCTTGACTTTATTTGTATAAAAAGTACTTTATCTTTTAATTCATGTATGCTTGTGTATGTTTTCTCAGATATGCTTGTAGGAATTTTGTAATATCTATATTAAATGGTTTAAAACAATATTAAATAATAGTAATGACATGTAAAATAATTTCCCTATTTTTCTTTTGATTAAATCTATTTTAGTTTTAACTTTACTGAGATTATGATTACTACTCCTGTTTGTTTTACTTAATAAATCCCATTCCAGCCTTTGATTTTTATATACATCTTCCATTTCTATTATTTTTCCTGAAAGCACTATATTGTTGATTTAAAATTTTAAATCTCCCATCCATTTCATTTTATAGACAAATTCATCCCATTCACATTCTAAGCTATTACTCATGTATTTTCCTATTTACTTTTTTCCCCACACTATTCCTCTCATACTATTTACCCTATCCATCCTCACTCTTATAATTTACTTCTATCCACTACCTTGTTCCCATAATCTTTAATCTACCCACATCTAAAAGAGTCTTTCCTTCATTCTCTTTCTGCATCTTTTCCTCTTGCCCCCTTATTTCTTTCTGAATTTAGAATACTTTTATACCCTTCTAGATATACATATTGTTCTCTTATTTTTAACCATTCCTAATGAGAATAAAGTTCTATCACTATCCATTTCCCCCCCCACTTCCTTTTTCTGCATCACTCTTTTTCTTCTATGCCTCATTTGCATGAAATACTCCTATTTATTTCTCCCCATAATTTTTATTTTTTTAGAATCACCCTATCATGCCAAACTCAGACTAAGCCTTTCTTTCAAATGACCAAATATTAATGACAGTTATAAGAATACTGATATAAGAAGTAAACAATTTGAACTTATTAATGAATCCTTTATAATTGGTCTTTGATGTTTTCTTTGTGTTACTCCTGGATATGATATTTCATTTTATCAGAAGTGCCTGAAAATCTTTCAGTTCATTAAATCCCCTTTTTAAAATTAGGAACTATACTTTGCTCAGTTAGTTTTACTCATTCACAAGCCCAGCTCCTTTGCCATACAAAATATAGTATTCCATAACCTATGGTCCTTCAATATAGTAATTGCTACGTCTTCTTTATTTATTGTTGTTTCATGATATTAATATTTTTCTTATTGCTTCCAGGACTTTTTCTTTAACCAAGGAACTTTAAAATTTGAATATAATATTCCTTTCAATATAATATTGAATATAATTTAATAAATTTTCCTTCTGGTTTCTCTTTCAAATGTTTATCAGTTGGTAAGTTTTCTATTTCTGTTTTATATTCTTGTACTAAACCTTCAGGGCATTTTTCCAGGATAATTTTTTGTTATATTGTATCAAAAAAAGTTTAATCATATTTTTCAGCTAGTCTGAGTATTCTTATATTATTTATTTCTTCTTGATCTTATTTCCAGATTTTCCTGATGGAATATTTCATATTCTCTTCTGTTTTTTCATTCTTTTTATTTTGTTTTGTTGTTTCTTGGTGTCTTATAAAGTCATTAGTTTTCATCTTATCCAATTCTAGTCATTAAGGAATTATTTTCTTTCTTAAGCTTTTTTTTTATTAAAAGCTTTCTATTTACAAAACATAGGAGTGATTTTTCTACATTGACCTTTGCAAAAACTTTTTTTCCAAGCTTTTCCCCTCCTTCTCCCCACCCTCCACCCCTAGATGACAGGTAATCTAATATATGCTAAATATAATAAATTATATGACAAATCCAATATATGTATACATATCTATACTGTCATGTTACTGCACAAGAAACATCAGATCTAGAAAGAGAGAAGAAAAAAAAACAACCTAAGAAGGAAAACAAAATGCATGGAAATATTCACAGAAAGTGTTAAAATGCTATGTTGTAGTCCACACTCAGTTCCCTCAGGCCTCTCTCTGGATGTATATGACTATCTTCATCATTGAACAATAGGAACTGGTTTGAATCACATCATTGTTGAAGAGAACCATGCCCATCAGAATTGATCATCGTATAGGCTTGTTACTGTGTATGATGTTCTCCTGGTTCTGCTGATTTCACTCAGAATCAGTTCATGAAATCTCTCCAGGCCTCTCTAAAATCATCCTGCTGGTCGTTTCTTACAGAACAATAATATTCCATAACATTCATATACCATGATTTATTCAGCCATTCTCCAATTGATGGGCATCCTTTCATTTTCCACTTTCTTGCCAGTATAAAAAGGGCTGCCACAAACATTTTTGCACATGTGGGTCCCTTTCCCTCCTTGAAAATCTCTTTGGGATATAGGCCAGTAGAAACACTGCTGGGTCAAATGGTATGCACAGTTTGATAACTTTTTGAGCATAGCTCCAAATTGCTCTCCAGAATGGTTGGATCTGTTTACATTTCCACCAACAATGTATCAGTGTCCCAATTTTCCCACATCCCCTCCAACATTTATCATTATCATTTCCTGTCATTTTAGCCAATCGGACAGGTGTGTAGTGGTATCTCAGAGTTGTCTTAATTTGCATTTCTCTGATCCATAGTGATTTGGAGCACCTTTTCATGTGACTAGAAATAGTTTCAATTTCTTCATCTGAAAATTGTCTGTTCATATTTTTGACCATTTATCAATTGCAGAATGGTTTGAATTCTTATATATTTGAGTCAATTCTCTATATATTTTAGAAATGAGGCCTTTATCAGAACCTTTGAATGTAAAAATATTTTTCCAGTTTACTGCTACCCTTCTAATCTTGTCTGCATTCATTTTGTTTGTACAAAAACTTTTTAACTTGATATAGTCAAACATCTATTTTGTGATTAATAACGAATCTGTAGTTGTTCTTTAGTCACAAATTCCTTCCCCCTCCACAGGTCTGAGAGGTAAACCATCCTACATTGTTCTAATTTGTTTATAATATCATTATTTATGCCTAGATCATGAATCCATTTTGACCTTATCTTGGTATATGGTGTTAGGTGTGGGTAAATGACTAGCTTCTTCCATACTAGTTTTCAATTTTCCTAGCAGTTTTTGTCAAATAGTGAGTTTTTATCCCCAAAACTGGGGTCTTTGGGTTTATCAAACACTAGATTACTATTGTCATTGAGTATTTTGTCCTGTGAACCTAACCTATTCCACTGATCCACTATTCTATTTCTTAGCCAGTACCAAATGGTTTTGATAACCACTGCTTTATAATATAGTTTTAGATTTGGTACAGCTAGGCCACCTTCATTTGCATTTTTTTTTCATTAATTCCCTTGAAATTCTTGACCTTTTGTTTTTCCAGATGAATTTTGTTGTTATTTTTTCTAGGTCAGTTAAATAATCTCTTGGGAGTTTGATTGGTATAGCACTAAATAGTTAGATTACTTTAGGTAGTATTGCCATCTTTATTATATTCGCTCGACCTATCCAAGAGCACTTGATATTTTTCCAATTGTTTAGATCTGACTTTATTTGTGTGGAAAGTGTTTTGTAGTTTTGCTCATATAGATCCTGACTTTCCCTTGGCAGATATATCCCAAATATTTTATACTATCGATAGTTATTTTGAATGGAATTTCTCTTTGTATCTCTTGCTGTAGCATTTTGTTGGTGATGTATAAAAATGCTGATGATTTATGTGGATTTATTCTGTATCCTGCAACTTTGCTAAAGTTGTGGATTAATTCTAATAGTTTTTTAGTTGATTCTCTAGGGTTCTCTAAGTAGACCATCATATCATCTGCAAAGAGTGATAATTTGGTTTCCTCATGACCTACTCTAATTCCTTTAATCTCTTTTCCTTGTCTTATTGCCAAAACTAGCATTTCTAATACAATATTGAATAGTAATGGTGATAATGGGCAACCTTGTTTCACCCCTGATCTTACTGGGAATGGTTCCAGTTTATCACCATTACATACGATGCTAGCTGATGGTTTTAAATAGATGTTACTGACTATTTTAAGGAAAAGTCCATTAATTCCTATACTCTCTAATGTTTTTAATAGGAATGGATGTTGGATTTTATCAAATGCTTTTTCTGCATCTATTGAGATTATCATATGTTTTTTGTTAATTTGGTTATTTATATAGTCAATTATGTTAATAGTTTTCCTAATATTGAACCATCCCTGCATTCCTGATATAAATCCTACTTGGTCATGGTGTATTATTCTGGGAATGATTTTCCGTAATCTATTTGCTCATATTTTATTTAAGATTTTTGCATTAATATTCATTAGGGAGATTGGTCTATAATTTTCTTTTTCTGTTTTTGTTTTACCTGGTTTAGGTATCAGTACCATGTCTGTATCATAAAAGGAGTTTGGTAGGAGTCCTTCATTCCCTATTTTTTCAAATAGTTTATATAATATTGGAGTTAATTGTTCTTTAAATGTTTGGTAGAATTCACAGATAAATCCATCTGGTCCTGAGGATTTTTTCTTAGGGAGTTGATTAATGACTTGTTCTATTTCTTTTTCTAAAATGGGACTATTTAAGTAATTTATTTCCTCTTCTGTTAATCTGGGCAATCTATATTTTTGTAGATATTCCCCCATTTCACGTAGGTTATCAACTTTATTGGCATAAAGTTGGGCAAAGTAACTCCTGATTATTGCTCTAATTTCCTCTTCATTGATGGAAAGTTCTCTCTTTTCATTTTTGAGACTAACAATTTGATTTTCCTCTTTCCTTTTTCTAATCAGATTAACTAGAGGTTTATCTATTTTGTTGGTTTTTTCATAAAACCAACTTTTAGTTTTATTTATTAATTCAATATTTTTTACTTTCAATTTTATTAATCTCTCCTTTTATTTTTAGGATTTCAAGTTTGGAATTTGATTGGGGGTTTTTAATTTGTTCTTTCTCTAGCTTTTTTAGTTGCAAGCCCAATTCATTGATTTTCTCTTTCTCTATTTTAGGCAAATAAGCATCTAGAGATATAAAATTTCCCCTTATTACCGCTTTGGCTGTATCCCACAAAATTTTGGTATGTTGTCTCATTATTCTAGCCATCAAGAAATTGTTTTTTTTTCCTTAAGCTTTCAATTCTGTATGTCAACTTGATTGATTTTCTTTTCACAATTTTTTTGATTTTTTTAGATTGTTCTTATTTTTTCCTAATTTTTCCTTGATCTCTCTTATTTGATTTTGAAAGTCCCCTTTAAGTTCTTCTAAGAAGTCTTTTAGTACTTGGGACTGTTTGACATTTCTCATTGCAAAAGGATGACTTTTTCAGCTCCACTCTCTTCTTTGTTCCAGCTCTTCTCTATCCTCATAGTAGTTATTTATGGCTAGGTTCTTTCTCTTTTGCTTGCTATTTTTCATTTTTATTTTGTTTTGGGCAATTACTACTTTATTCAGATTCTAGTCCTGGGCTTCAAGGAATGATTTCTCAAGGGTCAGGTTGTTCTAACTGTGATCTTCTGAAGTTTTTCCCAAACTATATCTTCATTACAGATTTTGTGTTAATATAAGATTTGGCTCACTTTGGGGTGGGGAGAGAACATGGTTGCTATCCTGGGCTTCTTATATGTTGATGTGCTTACAATGCTTTCAAGGTTTTGTGAGGGATTTCTGATCGTTATGCTCCTGGTCTGCACTCTGGTCCTTACAGAGATAAGTCCTCTCTGCCATATGATTTGAAATTGCAAATGCTCTTCTCCACAATGCGACTGGGCAAGAAAGGAGTAAAGATACTTCCAAAGGGTAACTGGTCCTTTCTGATCAAGTATTTACTCCTCCCATCATCTGTGGGATGCTATAATCCCAGTAGTAATCCCAGTGATATTGCTACTGCTGTTCTCACCACCTCACCGTCCCACACAGTGTTCCTGGAATCCAACTGCCCCAGTAAATACATACCTTTCCTCATCTTCCTAATATACCTTGGGCTGGGGAAAAATCTTATTTTTTTCTTAATCATTCTTCTCAGAATATGATTTGACACACTTTTAAACTTGTTAAAGGAAGAATTCATCATAAGAACTCATCTCACTCAGCCAAATTGGCTTCTGCATCCTATAATCTTTTTGTTCAGTATTTCTTTACTGTTGTGAAGGAAAAATGTGATTCTTAGTAGAATTTAACACTTTTGTTAGGATTAATCCTTCCACCAACCTCCAGCTCAGATACTGAGGATACTTTGGCAGCATTTATTCATTAAATATACACAGTATACCTAAAAGAATGAGAGGGGGAAGAAGAGTCATGGTTTTTGTAGTAAGAAGACTTGCATTTCAATCTTGGTTCTGCTGTCTAGTAGCTGTGTGATCTTAGACAAGGCATTTCATTTTTCTGGAACTCAATGTCCTCATTGATAAAACAAAATATTAAATTAGATGATCCCTAAGGTCCATTCCAGGTTTATAATTCTATGAAATAAACAATCAAATTTGTAAATTCGTAAAACGTTTATTATGTGTACACAGTGAGAAAAGCTGTGTTTAGCTGTGGAAAAACAAAAAGAAAAAAAAAACAGGCATTGGCCTTAAAATTTTTTTTACCATAATTTGGGACTTAAGTTAGGCAAACACATATAATACACAATAGAATGTGGATGTCTCTTGTTTCAGAGCAAGACCTTTCTCTAAGGCAGACTTTATAAGGAGTGACATGTCATCTTTCCTAGGAGGAAATGGATGGGCTAGAATGAAGAGAGTCAGGAATTATAGTGGCAAATAGAAGAGGGGGAAAACAAAAAATTTACTTGTAGATGGAACTAGGTCCTTAAAATGATGTCAGAGAGAGGAGGAAGGGAGCTTCTATAGGTCAGAATATCAGGGGAAAGCAATGAAAAGAGGAAGCAAGATGAATTTAGCCAGCCAGCATTAAGCCCTGGAAAATCCCAAGGATGACCAGAACTTAGGTAGTGAAAGGAACAAAAGCTTTGGTTATTGCATCTTCAAATATAAGGAAATATCTGAAGGTCGTAATTCCATTAAAACCAATGGGAATGAAGAAATAAATAAATGAAAACAATGCAAAGGCATATAAAATACTTCAAATCATTTGTGATTATACATATATTCATTATACATTATTGATTAGAGAAATGCAAATAAAAACAATCCTGAGATATTGTTTTATATCAGATTGTCTAAAATGACAGAAGGGGAAAGGGGCAAGTGTTGAAGAGGATGTGGAAAAATTGGGAAATTAATTCACTGTTTGTAAAATGGTGAATCACTCTGGAGAGAAATCTGGAATTATGCCCAAAGAAGTTACAACTATTTATATTCTTTGACCCAGAAATTCCACTGTTAGTTTCTTCCAGAGAAGATCACGGAAAAAAGAAAGAATTTCTATGTTCTAAAATATTTTTATACTATCTCTTTTTATGGTGGCAAAAAAGTAGATATTGCAGAGCTATCCATCAATTGGAGAATGGTTAAATGAGTTGTGGTTTATGATTATAATCGAATACTACTGTGCTATAAGCAATGATGAATTCAATAATTTTGGGAAAAAATGAGAGACTTACACAAAATAAAAAGGGAAATGAGCAGAACTAAGAGAACATTAAATACAATACTAGCAATGTTGTTTTAAGGATGAGTGAGTGAATAAATTATTTTGTTTTTTATTAAAATCCAAATTAATTATAAAGGACACAAAGAAAAAATATGATCTGCATGGAAAAAAAGAACTGATAATTAGAAGCATGTAAAAATATTTTTTCCCAGATATATATGTGAGTGTGTGTGTCTAATAGTAGCTATTAATAGGATAGGAAATGTGAGAAAAAAAAGATATTTACATGATGACATTGTTATATATTTGAAAGGAATAGTAAAACATGCCTAATCATTTCCTGTGTCATCTTAAATTATATTTTCACTGTACTGTGGTATGGAAATGATTGTTTTATCCTAAATTAAATTTTTAATAGAACAACAGGAAAAGGTCAAGAACAAAAACTCAACTAGTGAAAGTAGTTCATTATCACCATGGTAACAAATCCCACATATTTGTGGCTGAGGTGGATATCTTATCCAATATTTCTCATGCCTCTAGAAGAGCATTTGGAGAAAATTTCTTTGCTATAGAAGATTATTTATTCCTTATTCTTTCCAATATGTTTCTTTCTGGCCTTAGTAGGATCACATAGCACTTGGGAATAAAGATGCAGCTCAATAAGCCAGCACTAGAAGCCCAAATGGCAAAAACCTCCACAGCCACCATGGCCTTGCCCTTGGAACTATTATATGTAGGGAGGAAAGAGATCCAGACACTGCAGAAAACCAGCATGCTAAAGGTGATGAACTTGGCTTCATTGAATGTGTCAGGGAGGTTCCTGGCCAGGAAAGCCACCATGAAACTGCCCAGGGCCAGAATGCCCAGGTAGCCCAGGACACTGTAGAAAGCAAGGACAGAGCCCTCCTTACATTCAATGATGATGTGGCCAGGTTCAGAGTGAGTGTCTGTACCTAAGAAGGGAGGGGAGGTCCCCAGCCAGACCCCACATTGAATCACTTGGATCACAGAGCAGAAGAAGACTAAAGTATTAGACACCTTAGGTTGCAGCCACTTCCTCATCCTGCTGCCAGGTCTTTTGGCCTTGAAGGCCAGAACCACCATGATGGTTTTGGCCAAAATAGAGGAAATTGCCACTGTGAACACGATTCCAAATGTAGTTTGTTGAAGAAGACAGGTGACTGTGGTGGGACGGCCAATGAAAAGCAAAGAACTCAGGAAGCAAAAGATAAGAGAGATGAGAAGCATGTAGCTGAGGACCCGGTTGTTGGCCTTCACAATGGGAGTATCTTGATGCTTCACAAAGACAATAAGGATCAGAACTGTGAGGAGAGAGAAGGAGAGAGCCAAGCAGGTCAGAGTCCATCCCAAAGGTTCTTCAGTATTGAGGAAAGTCACTAACTTTGGGAGACACTGGTCTTTCTCTCTGTTAGGATATTGATCTTCTGGGCACTTCACACAGTTGTCCATATCTACAATTTAGCAACAAAAAAGGCTTATATTAAGAATCCATTCTGTTCCAGGTTTTGTACTGGGTAGTGTGGAACCCAAGACAGAAGCAGAACACTCCCTGTCCCCAAGGACCTTGTGTTCATTGTACTGGTGCAATGAAACACACACACACAAATGAATAAATTCAAAGTGATTTGAGCAGTGCAAGAGAACCCAACTGGGAAAGATTTAGTAGAAGGGAAGATTTCATAAACCTTGAAAGAAGATAAGGAT
>JAJPUD010001311.1:306627-387385 GCA_023553655.1 Myrmecobius fasciatus | reverse complement strand
TGAAAAATTAGAAGAAACTATGAAATATCTCCTAGGAAAAACAACTGGCTTGGAAAATAGATCTAGGAGAGAAAATCTAAGGATTGTCGGACTTCCTGAAAGTCATGATGAAACAAAGAATCTAAACACTATCTTCCAGGAAATCCTGAAAGAAAACTGCCCTGAAATTGTAGAATCAGAAGACAAAATCACCATTGAAAGAATTCACCGATCACCTCCTGAAAGAGACCCCAAAATTAAAACCCCAAGGAAAAGATTCTGCTAGCAGCTAGAAAGAAACAATTCAAATACCGAGGATCAATAATTAGAATCACACATGATCTGTAAGCCTCCACATTGAAGGATCGAAGGGCCTGGAACCAGATATTCCGAAGGGCAAAGGAACTTGGATTACAGCCAAGAATAAACTACCCAGCTAGAATGAGAATTATCCTCCAGGGAAGAAGATGGTCATTCAATGATATAGGTGAATTTCACCTATTTCTAATGAAAAGACCAGATCTGAACAAAAAATTCAACATCCAAACACAGAACTCAAGAGATGCATAAAAAGGTAAAAAGGAAAGCACTCTTGAGAACTTTATTTTTACTAGGGGGACACTTAAAGTTTGGGGGTATAATTAACTAGATATTACTTTGATAATATGAAAAAGAGAACTAGAGGGGGAAAGGTTGTCATACTGGGGAAAAGAGGGAAAAAGTGGTAAAATAAGATCTAAAAAAAGGAGGTAAAAACAAGGTAAAATCTCTTGAAGAGGCAAAGAAACCTTATATAATTGAGAGAAAGAGGGGAGGGATATGAGAATTTTGTAAATCTTACTCTCATCAGGTTGGGCTCTAAAAGTGTATATCAGACACTTGATTTCAAATAGAAACTTGTCTGTTGCTAGAGGGAAGTGGGAGGGAAAGGAGGAAAAGAAAGGGATAAACTAATAGAAGGGAAAATAGAAGAACCAGGGGAAAAGAGTAAAAACAGGGGTAGGGGACCTAAAGGGTGGAGTATTGTTTGGGGGAGGGGGTCATCAAAAGCAAAGTACTGAGGAAAGGGGAAGGGAGAAAGAGGAAAGGAAAGGGGAAAACATAACTTGGGTAAATAAGATGGCAGGAAATAAAGAATTAGTTATTCTAACTGTGAATGTGAATGGGATGAACTCTCCCATAAAGTGGAAGCAGATATCAGACTGGATTAAAAACCAGAATCCCACAATATGTTGTCTACAAGAAACACATCTAAAACATAGTGACACATATAGGATGAAGGTAAACAGCTGGAGCAGAAAATATTATGCTTCAGGTGAACAAAAAAAAAAAATCAGGGATAGCAATCCTTATCTCAGATCAAGTAAAAGCCAAGAGAGATCTAATCAAAAGAGATAAGGAAGGAAACTATATTTTATTAAAGGGTACCATAGATAATTTAGCAATATCAATACTAAATATATACACACCAAGTGCAATAGCATCCAAATTCCTAGGGGAGAAATTAAGAGAGATGCAAGAAGAAATAGACAGCCAAATGATACTAGTGGGGGATCTCAACCTTGCTCTCTCAGAATTAGATAAATCAAACCACAAAATAAACAAGAAAGAAACTAGGGAGATAAACCAATTGTTAGAAAAGTTAGGTATGATAGATCTATGGAGAAAGTTGAATGGAGACAGTAGGGAGTTTACTTTTTTCTCAGCAGTTCATGGAACCTATACAAAAATTGACCATGTGTTAGGGCATAAAAACCTCAAAATCAAATGCAGAAAGGCAGAAATAGTAAATGCATCTTTTTTAGATCATGATGCAATAAAAATCACATGCAATATAAGGCCAGGAGAAAATAAACCAAAAGTTAATTGGGAATTAAATAATCTAATCCTGAAGAATGAATGGGTGAAAGAGCAAATCATAGATACAATCAATAATTTCATCCAGGAGAATTACAATAAGGAGACAACATACCAAAATTTGTGGGATACGGCCAAAGCAGTTATAAGGGGCAATTTTATATCTCTAGATGCTTACTTGCATAAAATAGAGAAAGAAAACATCCATGAATTGGGCTTATTATTAAAAAAACTAGAAAAAGAACAAATTAAAAACCCTCAATTAAATACCAAATTGGAAATTCTAAAAATAAAAGGAGAAATTAAGAAAATTGAAAATAAGAAAACTATTGAGTTAATAAATAAAACTAAGAGTTGGTTCTATGAAAAACCAACAAAATAGATAAGCCTTTAGTTAATTTGATAAGAAAAAGGAAAGAGGAAAATCAAATTGTTAGTCTCAAGAATGATAAGGGAGAACTTTCCTCCAATGAAGAGGAAATTAGAGCAATAATTAGGAGTTACTTTGCCCAACTTTATGCCAGTAAGTTTGATAATCTAAATGAAATGGAGGAATATCTACAAAAATATAGATTGCCCAGGTTAACAGAAGAGGATATATATAATTTAAATAGCCCCATATTAGAAAAAGAAATAGAACAAGCTATTAACCAACTCCCTAAGAAAAAATCTCCAAGGCCAGATGGATTTACATGTGAATTCTACCAAACATTCAAAGAACAATTGATTCCAATACTATACAAACTATTTGAGAAAATAGGGACAGAAGGTATACTGCCAAATTCCTTCTATGGGACCAATATGGTGCTGATAGCTAAACCAGGTAGGGTGAAAACAGAGAAAGAAAACTATAGACCAATTTCCCTAATGAATATTGATGCAAAATTTTTCAATAAGATATTAGCAATGAGATTGCAGAAAGTCATCCCCAGCATAGTACACTATGACCAAGTAGGATTTATACCAGGGATGCAGGGGGTTCAATATTAGGAAAACTATCAGCATAATTATATTAATAACCAAACTATCAAAAACCATATGATTATCTCAATAGATGCAGAAAAAGCATTTGATAAAATCCAACACCCTTTCCTATTAAAAACACTAGAGAGTATAGGAATCAATGGGCTTTTCCTTAAAATGATCAGTAGCATCTATTTAAAACCATCAGCAAGAATCATATGTAATGGAGACAAATTAAAACCATTCCCAATAAGATCAGGAGTGAAACAAGGCTGCCCACTGTCACGATTACTATTTAATATTGTATTAGAAATGTTAGCTTTAGCAATAAGAGAAGAAAAAGAGATAAAAAGAATCAGAGTAGGTAATGAAGAAACCAAATTATCACTCTTTGCAGATGACATGATGGTATATTTAGAGAACCCTAGAGAGTCAACTAAAAAACTACTAGAAACTATTCACAACTTTAGCAAAGTGTCAGGATTCAAAATCAATCCACATAAATCATCAGCATTTTTATATATTACCAACAAAGTTCAGCAGCAAGAGATACAAAAAGAAATTCCATTCCAAATAACAGATGATAGGATAAAATATTTGAGAATCTATCTGCCAAGGAACAGTCAGAAACTATATGAACTAAACTACAAAACACTTTCCACACAAATAAAATCAGACCTAATCAATTGGAAAAACATTAAGTGCTCATGGGTAGGCAGAGCGAATATAATAAAAATGCCAATACTACCCAAAATAATGTACTTATTTAGTGCCATACCAATCAAACTCCCAAGAAATTATTTTACAGATCTAGAAAAAATAGTAGCAAAGTTCATTTGGAAGAACAAAAGGTCAAGGATTTCAAGGGGATTAATGAAAAAAAAGGCAGATGAAGGTGGCCTTGCTCTACCAGATCTAAAACTATATTATAAAGCAGCGGTCATCAAAACCGTTTGGTACTGGCTGAGGAATAGAGCAGTCGATCAGTGGCACAGGATAGGTTATCAGGACAATCTAGGCAATAACCTTAACAATTTAGCGTTTGATAGACCCAAAGATCCCAGCTTCTGGGATACGTACTCACTATTCGGCAAAAACTGCTGGGAAATTGGAAACTAGTGTGGAAGAAATTAGGGCTTGACCCATACCTAACACCACATACCAAGATAAGATCTAAATGGGTTCAGGATCTAGATATAAAGAGTGATATTGTAACCAAATTGGAGGAATGTAATATAGTTTACCTCTCAGACCTGTGGAGATGGAATAAATTTATGTCCAAAGAAGATCTGGAACTCCTAATTGAACACCAGATACATAATTTTGATTATATTAAGTTAAAAAGTTTCTGTACAAATAAAACTAATGCAGACAAGATTAGGAGGGAAGCATCAAACTGGGAAATCATCTTTACATTTAATGGTTCTGATAAAGGCCTCATTTCGAAAATATATAGAGAATTGTCTCATATATATAAGAATTCAAGCCACTCTTCAATAGATAAGTTGTCAAGGAACATGAACAGACAGTTTTCAGATGATGAAATTAAAACCATCTCTAGTCATA
Organism: Myrmecobius fasciatus; assembly: GCA_023553655.1. NCBI lineage: Eukaryota > Metazoa > Chordata > Mammalia > Dasyuromorphia > Myrmecobiidae > Myrmecobius > Myrmecobius fasciatus. Next base: position 383,020 of record JAJPUD010001311.1, on the reverse strand, counting down.
TGAAAAGTTGCTCCAAATCACTATTGATCAGAGAAATGCAAATTAAGACAACTCTGAGGTACCACTACACACCTGTCAGATTGGCTAAAATGACAGGAAAAGGTAACGATGAATGTTGGAGGGGATGTGGGAAAACTGGGACACATACATTGTTGGTGGAACTGTGAACGGATCCAACCATTCTGGAGAGCAATTTGGAGCTATGCTCAAAAAGTTGTCAAACTGTGCATACCCTTTGACCCAGCAGTGTTTCTACTGGGCCTATATCCCAAAGAGATCTTAGAGGAGGGAAAGGGACCCACATGTGCAAGAATGTGTGTGGCAGCTCTTTTTGTAGTGGCTAGAAACTGGAAACTGAAGGGATGCCCATCAATTGGAGAGTGGCTGAATAAATTATGGTATATGAATGTTATGGAACATTATTGCTCTGTAAGAAACGACCAGCAGGACGATTTCAGAGAGTCCTGGAGAGACTTGCATGAACTGATGCTGAGTGAAACAAGTAGAACCAGGAGATCATCATACACAGCAACAACAGTATTACATGATGATCAATTCTGATGGATAAGGCTCTCTGCAATAAAGAATTGTCTCAAACCAGTTCCAATTGTTCACTGAAGAAAACCATAAACACCCAGAGAGAGGGATATGAAATATGGACCATAACGTAACATTTCATGATCTCTAGTGATGTTTGCTTGCATTGTTTTGCCTTTCTCTGATTTTCTTTTGTTTCTTGTAGATAGGATTTTTCTTGCATAACTTGTCAAGTATTTCAACATTATTAACATGTAGTGGACTTCCTGACATCTAGGGGAAGGGAGCGGACTGGGGGTAAAATTTGTAATGGAAATCTTTGTAAATATCAATGCTGGGAAACTACCCATACATATGTTATACAAATAAAAAGCTTTAATAAAAAAAACATATGTATGGGTAATTCTTCAACATTAACCCTCACATAGCTTTCTGTTACAGATTTTTCTCCCCAACTCCCCACCCCTCCCCTAGATGGCAGGATATCCACTATATGTTAATTATGTTAAAATACTTGGCAAATCGAATGTATGTATACATATTTCCAAACTTATCGTTGTTGTGCAAGAAAAATCGTATCTACACAAAAGACATATCAGATAAAGGAAACACAATGTAAGCAAACATCAATCAAGAGTATGAGAATGTTATGTTGTGGTCCACATTTCACATCCCTTTCTCTGGGTGTATATGGCTTTCTTCAGTGAACAATTGGAAGTGATTTGAAACATTTCATTGTTGAAGAGAGCCATGTCCGGGTATGTTATTGTTTTAATTACTCCTTTTTCTTCTCAGTACTAGCAATAAAAGAAAAGAGAAAAATAGCTGGGAATGTGGTAAGTGAATAAATGATCAACTGAATAGAATTAAAGTGATTAAAACATAAAATCACTTTTCTTTTTTTTTACTGACCTTCAGATCAAGCCAGTTGCTATACATCTCCTTATCACAAATGGTGAAATTGTGACCAAATAGAGCCTGGCTGACAAAGTGCCCCACTTTCACCAGACTCTCATCACAATTAGACAGCATCACAAAGTTCATGATGTCATATTTAGCCACAGGATTCTTCTCATCCAAAACCACCTGGTCGCCAGCAGTGTTATTAAAGTAAATATTCTTCAATGATGAGTGAAGCTAAATGTGGAAATAATTTAGTCAGACCCTCACATCCACAGGCAGGAGAAAACAAGACCAATGGGTCTGGCAGGAAACCTTATAGCATATTCATTCTTCCATTTACACATTCATTAATAATTCATTCATACAACAAATATATCCTATACTGTAATTTTTCCATTCGGCACTTGAGAGGGTGACTATAACTTTAGCCCTGCCTAAGAACCCATGCTCTAAAATAAGGATCCCTAATTCTCCCATTCATTTCTAGTTAAGATTGCCATCCATGTTCACAAAGATATTTTTGGAAGCCTGAGTTTTATGCCCACAATTGATGGGCACTGAGAGGGTTTATATACAAGGTTCCATGCTAAGGAACATAAAATGAGAAAGTAGGGGATTACTTGAGTAGAACTAGCACTACATAGAGAGGGGAACTAAGTTTCATCATGTTCCCAAACCTAATAAGTCGGTCATTATTTTTTAGCCAATTTGACCTGTACTCTACATTTCATCCAGAGTACTCTCCTAGACATCAGGTTTCAGAAATTCTTTCCTTTACTCTGGGGGTAATATCTGGTCCTTTAGGGGAAAAGGATTCACTACAATAATTTGCAGTTATGGGCAGGTTTTCAGTATGATGTTATATGCATAAATCTCTAAGTGAACAAACTCTGAGGGATTCCCCACATTTCATAGTGAGTTTCTTGTGGAAAGAGATTCTATTTTGCCACTTTGCATTTCCAGCACTTATGACAGCAGACAGTAGGAGATGGTTAATATATATTTGTGAAGTGACAGATATGTCCACCTGTAAACCAGGGGTTTCTAAGGAAAGCTAGGGCAAACACCAATGCCAGGGAAAGCAGGAAAACAAAGAAAGAGACACTCGTAAGCTGGGTGATGACAAAGGACATTACATTAGGAGGTGGTGATATTACCTGCCATGGTTGAAGTTTCCAGCACAATTCATGACTCATAGATTCCATTTCTGATGTATTCTGAAGCATTTCATGGAGAGCCCAGGCCACGGCATACACAGCATTGTAGAGGAAGTAACTGAGGCTAGACATAGTCATGTCAAAATAGTTCAAATGTAGCATCTCCAGGGAAGCATTCAGTGCACAGGCTTCCTGCTCAAGTTTGGCTGGTTCATCTGGACATTCAAATGCTGAGACCCAGAAGCTCTTAAGGAAAATGTCTCCGGGGTATTTGGCTGGGGTGACTGTCCTAAGAAATGCTTTGAAACCAGGAATCTCGTTTGTCTGCTGTGAAAATATGAGAGCTCCAAGAAAAGTATCACCATCATTAAGGTAGGGCCTCATAGTGACATCCCAGTGGGATGTGATAATCCAAATCTTCCAAACTCCAAATATAGGTGGTTGAGAATATCTCAGGATCATCAGTGAGTCTGAATCACCATGAATTATGACCACCTTGGCTGATGATGCTATAATTCTGGGCATGAAATCCACCTGGGATTCAGCATGGCGTCTCTCACTCACAGGGATCTTCTCTGTAAAGGCCACACAGGCTTTGTTCCTTCTCATCTCTTCTCCCATGTCCCACAGAAACTTCTCACCTCTCATGTCACCTGTAACAATCAGGCCCACCCAGGTCCAGCCAAAATGTAACAGCAGCTGGGCAATGCCCAGATGCAGAAAGGAGTCCTGATGGGCCAACTGGTACAGGGAAGGGAACTGGGCCTTGTCACTCAGGGCAGAATCAAATGGGCCATAGCTTAGCTGGAAGGGAAAGAAAGATGGATGTCATTGGGCTGGCTATGAGAATGTGAGACTAGTACATAGCAATAAATTTTAATGTATTTTCCAATCTACTAAACTTGATTAATGATAAAAGAGAAGGTATTTTAGGTGAGGATAGTGAGTGGAATGTTGATCACCCCAAGATTAAGTCACCTGAAAGACAAAGGCTAGATGACGGAATACTCTAATATTATGTGTGTTAAATTCTTCAGTTCCATGAAACCTCCATGAATTCTTCCCCAAATACTTTAGGATTTCTCTTGACTTCCTCTTCTTATTTATGGCCTCAAAGAAATTTCCTGGGCAAAACTGACACATTATTTTTTTTCTAATGGTTTTGCTCATTTGACCCTAGCATGATATGGATTATTAGTTGATATCAATTAGCCATCAGGAGTTAATTAACTGTAAATAATTATTTAGTAAAATCATATAATAAGAATAGATAGTTGAAACATTTCTTCCAAGAGTTAATAAAGATCAAGGAATAACCTATGTTCTAATACTAACAGCCAAAACTTACACGCCATTTAAATCCTTTAATTATCAGTAATTGTTGCATTTAAATTTAGAAAATCACATTATCTTATTTACGAGGGATATTCCAGGTCTGAGAAGTAAATGATCCCAATCTGTTGTGCAAAAAGATTTCTGTATTCTCCCCTTGTGTCAGGATGTTATGGTGTGAATGCAAAGCCAAAATTGCTAAGGACATGACTTCTGAATTGAAGTATAAAGACAAGGCCTACAATTCCAATGGACTTGTGATGAATAGAGCCATCTACATTTAAAGAGGGGACTATGGAGACTGAATGTAGATCACAACATAGTATTTTCATCTTTGTGGTTGTTGCTTGTATGTTTTTGTCATGCTCATTTCCCCCCTTTTGATCTGATTTCTTTTATGCTGAATGATAAATGAGGAAATGTGTTTAGAAGAATTACACATGCTTACCCTGTAGTGGATTACTTGTTGTCTAGGCTGGAGGAGGGAGGGAGGAGGAAGGGAGAAAAATTAGGAACATAGAGTTTTGCAAGGGTGAATGCTGAAGATCATTTTTGCATGAATTTTGAAAAATACGAAGCTATTATTATTTTAAAAATAAAATGAAAGCCTAAGAAGAAGACTGAGTGAAATGGACCAAACATCACCAGAAAGTTAGTCACCAGGTGAGGAATTTTTTGACATTAACTCCTGAGCCCCCGTGACACTGAAAGCTGAGATCCTAAGAGAATAGGGCACTGCCTGTCATGCTGATGATATGCTAGCTCTATTGAGGTATGAATTCTCTTCTGACAGCCCTTTCTCCGCGTGCTGAATTTAGAGTCTGAATATCCTTGGTTTGAATCTTGCTTCAGCACCTTATGGTATCTAGGTGACATAGGTAGACAGAGTTTTGGGCCTTGGATCAAGAAGACCTGAGTTAAAAATCTAGTCTCAGTGAACTGTTAGCTGTATGTTCCTGGACAATTGACTTAATTTACCTCTGTTTCATTTTCCTCATCTTTAAAATAGGGATTAATAATAGCATCTATTCCCATGGTGGCTCTAAGGCTCAAAGGATATCATATTAGTAAAGCCGTTAGCACACTGAATGACACAAAGTGAGCATTAAATAAATACTTGTATCCTTTCCTCCTTCCATCTTGTTTGATCTTGGGTAGGTTACATCACCTCAAAAAAAAAAAAAAGACCAAGAGATGGCAGGTGCAAGACTCCCTACCTGTGGGATTCTGTACAACTCCAGTAGTGTCCCCATCTGGACAGAAAGAGCAGATGTAGCTCCCCCAATAACAGCCATGGACTTGTCCTGCCTCTCACAGCTATAATTTGGAATGCTCCTCCCCTGACCTGACAGCCACCCCAGGGAGCTCTCCATGGTCCTGGAATCACTATGGTAGGTGTTGTAGATGTGAAATCCCAGGGTTGTATTAGGGAGCAGCCAAGGGTCTCTGTTGATTTCCTCCACTGCATACATCAGGGCCAGAACCTGCTGGTAATTTTTGTGTAACCATCTGTGGGGAATGGAGAGAACAGAAACTAGCAACAAATCCTATAAAGCACATGGACTTCTAGAAGACAAATCGAATTTGCAACAGTGAGACAAAGCTGAGACAGCCTGTTCTATGCACAACTCCTCCTTTTCACATGAGACACACCCCTGTACAGTTGATCCACCAGAAATTTGGAGTGGAGGAGAAAATCCTCCAAAATTCCTATCTAGGCTGACCACCAGGAATGCTCTCTCTGCTCACCTCTACTTACTTCTCTGTCATTCCTTTATGACAGATTAGATCTCTCCTACAAGAGGCTTTGTAATTGTCTTCATGGATAGTGCCTTTTTTGAGATTATATCCAATTATACTACAGGTGTCTTGTGGTTGCAAAAGTAATGCAGTGTTGTCTCCTTCATTAGAATTTCACCTGCTAAAGGTCATGGACTATATTTTTCTTTTCTTTCTATTCCCAACACTTATCAGAGTGTCTGGTATACAGTAAGCAATAAATAAATAATTATTGATTGCCTGCAGAATGTGAGGCATTTGGTCATTTTATTCAACAAATGTATACTGACGAGCTATTTTGTGTAATAAAAGTAGAGCCCTGCCTCAGTCAATAACGCTTTTCTCAGGCAGTCTGTGATAGCAAAGAAGGGGTAGCAATTCTGATCTCCAACCAAGCAAAACCCAAAATAGATATAACTAAAGATAAGAACGGAAACTACAGCTTGGTAAAGAGTACCATCGATAATGAAATATTATCAGTACTAAACATCTATGTACCAAGCATAGCATTCAGATTCTTAAAGGGAAAATTAAGTGAGTTGCAAGAAAAAATAGACAGCTAAACTATACTAATGGGAGATCTCAATCTCATTGTCTCAGAAATACTTAATTGAACTACAAAGCAAATAAGAAAGATCTTAAGGAAATGAATAGAATTTCTGAAAAGTTAGATAGGATAGACTTCTGGAGAAAAATGAATGGGGATAGAAAGGCATACTCCTTTTTCTCAGCAAAACATGGCATCCACACAAAAATGGACTACATTTTTGTGTATAAATTTTCACAAATTCAGAAAAGCATAAATACTAAATGCATCTTTTTTAGTTCATGATGAAATAAAAATAATGTGTAGTAAAGGATTATGGATCAATAGTCCAAAAATTAATTGCAAACTAAATAATTTAATCCTAAAAATGAGTGGCTTAATCAACAAATCATAGAAACAATAATTTCATCCAAGATAATGATAATAATGAGGCAACATACCAAAGTTTATGAAATGCAGCCAAAATAGTTCTTAAAGGAAATTTTATATCGCTAATTCTTACATGAATATAAAATAGAGGAAAGAGGAGATCAATGAATTGGACATGCAAATTAAAAAAAACTTTAAAAAGGACAAATTAAAAACCACCAATTAAATGCCAAATTAGAAGTTTTGAAAATCAAAGTTGAAAATAAAATTGAAAGTAAGAAAACTATTGAGCTAATACATAAACTAAAAAGTGGTTTGACAAAAAAATCAAAATGCATAAATCTTTGCATAGAAATAGGATAGAAAAAAACAAATCACAATTATTAAAAAGTAAAAAGGGTGAACTTATCAGCAATGAAGAGGAAATTAAAGCAACAATTAATTAGGAGATATTTTGGCCAGCTATCTGCCAATAAATCTGACAATATCATTCAAATGGTGAACAATACAAAAACATGGATTGCTCACATCAGGTAGAGGAAATAAAATACTTAAATACTCCAGTTTTAGAAAAAGAAATTGAACAAGTCATCAATGAACTCTGTAAAAACATCTCTTCAGGGGCAACTGGGTGGCACAGTGGATAAAGCACCAGCCCTGAAGTCAGGAGAACCTGAGTTCAAATCTGGTGTCAGACATTTAACAATTCCTAGCTATGTGATTCTAGGAAATTCACTTAATCCCAATTCCTCAGCAAAAAAACAAAAACAAGAACAAAAACAAACCTCTTTAGATCCAGATGGATTTACAAGTGAATTTTATCAAACATTTAATGAGCGATTAATTCAAATACTATATAAAAATTTTTGGAAAAATTTTCTAAATTTCTTTATAACACATAAGTTGCTGATACCTAAACCAGGAAGAGTCAAAACAGAGAAAGAAAATGATAGAGCAATTTATGTAATGTGTGGTGCAAAAATCTTAAACAAAAGCAGAGACTACAGGAAATTGTCATCAGTATAATACATTGTGATCAAATGGTATTTGTACCAGGAATGCAGGGCTGGTTCTATGTCAACAAAACTATCAGCATCATTCAGCATATCAATAAACAAACTACAGAAATCATATGAATATTTCAAGAATTTGACAAAATACTTGTCAAAGAATTTGACAAAATACTTTCATTCCTAATAAAAAGACTAGAAATCACAGGAATAAGTAGAGTTTTCCTTAAAATAAGTAGGATCTATATAAAAACATCAGCAAGCATTATATGTAAAGAGGATAGATTAGAAGGATTCTCAGTAAGATCGGGGGTGAATCATGATTGCCCATGATCACCACTATTATTCAGTACTGTACCAGGAAAATTGGAAAGTGGTGTGATAGAAACTAGGCATAAACCAACATCACACAATGTATGCAAACATAAAGTCAAAATGGGTTCATAATCTAGACATAAGGTTTGATGCTGTATGCAAATTAGGAGAACAAGGGATAATTTATGTCTCAGTACTGTGGAGAGGGGAGGGATTTGTGGCTAAAGAAGAACTAGAAAGAAAACATTGGGAAATGCAAAATGAATAATTTTAATTACATTAAATTAAAAAGATTTTGCACAAACAAAACCAATGTAGCCAAGATTAGAAGGGAATCAGAAAGCTTGGATATAATTTTTATAGCCAGGAATTCTGATTAAGGCCTCATTTCTGAAATTTATAGAGAACTGACTCAAATTTCGAAGCTATTCCCCAATTGATCAAGTGGTCAAAGGATATGAACAATTTTTAGATAAAAATAAAGCTATTTACAATTATATGAAAAAATACTCTAATACTATTTATTGAGAAAAGCAAATTAAAACAACTCTGAGATACCACCTCACACTTTTCAGACTGGCTAAGATGACAGGAAAAGCTGAGGTTGGAGGGAACGTAGGAAAACTGAGATACTAATACATTGTTAGTAAAATTATGAAATGATTCAACCATTCTTGAGAAAAATTTAGACTATGCCCCAATGTAATGGCAAGAAACTGGAAACTGAGTGGATATTTACCAGTTGAAGAATGGCTGAATGAGTTATGGTATATGAATGTAACGGAACATTATTGTTCCATGACACGATAATGAGGTTGATTTTAGAAAAGCCTGGAAAGACTTAGATGAACAGATGCTGAGTGAAGGGAACAGAACCAAGATAACATTGTACACAGTAGCAAAAAGATTATGTGATGATCAAATATGATGGACTTGGCTCATATTAATAATACAGTGATTTAAGCAGTCCCAATAGATTTGATATAAAAATTTGATCCTCACCCAGAGAGAGAGATATGGAGTCTGAAGATGGATTGAAGAATATCAATGTTAACTTTTTTGGTTTGTTTTTTCCACTTGTGGTCTGATTTTTTCTGCAGAAAATGAAAAATATGGAAGTATTTTTAAAGGAATTTCACATATTTAATCTAGATCAGATTGCTTGCTATGTTATGGAGGAATGAGGTAAGAGAAGGACAGAGAAAAATTTGTAGCACAAAGTCTTATAAAAAGAATGTTGAAAACTCTTTTTATATGTATTTGGAAAATAAAATGCTATTGAAAATAAAAACAAATATAAGAAATTATAAAATGCTTTTAATTGTACGGCTGTTTAATATTAAATTTATCATAGAACTTTCTTAGCAGTTGAGGAAATTTCAAACAGTATTACATCATTGCAAATACATTCAATTCTAGAATTTGAATGAATTCAAGGAGTGAAGAGACAAATAAGGGAAGGGTTAAAAATGACTGAAAAGCACAAACCATCTTGTAGGAACAGGAACACAAAAGGAGAAAATTTCAGAGATACAGTGTGGTCATTTTCAGGAAAATCTAGAGCGAGGAACTCATGGTTTGGAGTGAGGGAAATGTGGTTTGAGTCTTGCCTTTGACACATTATTTTGTGCAATACTGTATTAACTACCATCTCCCATAATGACTAACTATGCTGTTACTGTATCTTTAAGAAATTGTATACTTCTGAGAGAATGATAGTTTAAAAACATGTCTGGAGAAACTGTTGCTTGCTATGATGGAAGAGATATAGAGTCAGATATAGAGAGGTTTTTCATAACCTATGAAGAAATATTTTGTAGAAAATTCTTGAAAATGTTTAGCTGCAGGGGGCAGCAGGTGGCACAGTGGATAGAGCACCAGCCCTGAAGTCGGGAAGACCTGAGTTCAAATCTGACCTCAGACACTTAACCCGTCCTAGCTGTGTGACCTTGGGCAAATAAATCATTGAACCCCAATTGCCTCAGCAAAAGAAAGAAAGAAAGATAGAAAAGAAAATGTTTAGCTGCTCTCCTGAGAAAGTTGAATGGGAGAACTGTGCTTGTAAAACAGAGAAGATAATAATTACAGTGATATAATAAATGTGACATTTGCTCTGATCATTCTCACAGCTGATATACTGTAAATAAATTGTTTTTTAATTTATATTACTTTGTAACATTTTAATAAACAATATTGGTAATGATGTATACAATTTTAAAATTAGAATACCAAAAAGTTGAGATTTTATACACACACACATACACACAAATATTACATGCAGTATATAGACAAATAGGTAGATAGATAGATCTACATATAGAAAGAAAGAGTGAAAGGGGGTTAAAGAAAGTGATGAACTACTGCTTTGGAGAAATAATTTTGCAAGATTCTTATATAAATAACATAAATAACTTTGAATAAACTGCCATAAGAACTCAGATGTGAATAGCTGAATGGGAAGAAAGAGGTCATAATTTTGGTAACTGGTAAAGAAATATCCAGACACACCTTTGAATTATTTTAAAAATTAGGACAAGAAGGGCAGATATAGGTGACACAGTGGTTAGAGTACCAAACCTGGAGTCAGGAAAACTCATCTTCCTGAATTCAAATCTGTTCTCTAAACACTTACTAACTGTATGACCCTGGTCAAGTTACTTAACTTTCTGTCTCAGTTTTCCTTATCTGTAAAATAAGCTGAGGAAGAAATGGCAAATCCAAGTAGCTGCCAAAAAACCCTATATGGGATTAAGAAGAATCACACATGGCTGAAAAAGACTGAAGAAAAACAAAGTCAAGGTGATAGATAAAATGAACCTACTCCTCCCTCACTGAGGTAACACCAGTTAATGTGTGTTAATTCACTTAAACTGGCTAACCTTCAACCTTTGTTAGATATCTAGTGTGGATGATTCTGTTGTAGATATCATCATTTTTTTAACCACTGGGGTTTGAGACCTGAGACATACTTCACTCTTGATCATCACTCTTACTCACCAATTGAAAAAGTTGTTAATTTACTTCCTCAAAACTCCTTCTGTCCATTCACACTACAACCTCATCATTTCTTACCTAGATTGCTGTAGTCACTAATTGAGCTCCTTAGAGCTAATCCTGCACATATCTTTTCCTTCCTTCATAAAGAAGGTATGTATCCATGTCACTTTGCTGTTCATGAAGCTTAATTGGTTTCGAATTGCCCTTAAGATTGGAGACAAAGCCCTCTGTTTGTCACTGAAAACCCCTTACATTCTGAATCCAGCCTATCTCTCTAGGCTGATTACATATTAACCATTTCATGAATCCTACTTTGAAAGCAGAATTGCTTTGTGGATATTTCCCTCACATGGTAATCTGTGTGTTTATCTTTCAGACTTGAAACTTTTTTCTTCCTCCCTTGTGCTTCTAAGAATTCCTCACTTCCTTGAAATCCCAACCTTAATACCCCCCTCTTAAAAGAGTCTTTTCTTGATGGTTCCAGTGGTCAGATTTTCTTAACTCATCCCTTTTTTCTTATTTTGAATACCTATTATATTAATTAATCTTTGGATACACTATAACCTTCCTAGCCCACAGGTCTTCAGTAAAGTGATTGGTTCTTTGTTTCTTGTTCATCTTTAATGTCTTTAAGAGTGTCTGGTATGTGATAATCATCATAATAATAGCAACCATTTTTATAGCACTTCCTCCAGCCAGGCACTGGGCTTAGCACTTTTAGAATTATTACCTCTTTTTGCCCTCAACAACACAAAGAAATAATTGTTATTTGTATATTCATTTTACAAAAGAAGAAACTGAGGCAAACAAATTAAGTGATTTGCTCAGAGTCATCAGCTAGTATATGCATATTTGAACTTTGATTTTCCTGACTTCAGTCCCAGCAAACTATCCACTGCAAAAATAGCTGCCCTTAAATATTTTTTTTGAGTTTTGATTGAAACAAAACTTTCCAGACCTCCAGAAAAGTTTCTACATACTGAGCTAGTTGCAGCTTGGTAGAAAGTAGAGTATTTTCCTTATTTCATTGAAATGACATGTCAGGTCAATGATTTCTCATTGCCCAATGAAGCTTAATTCCTCTCAACACACACACACACACACACACATACACACACACACACACAAACACAAAACCAAAACCTAAAGTCATGTCCTAGTAGCATTAGTCTTCAATAACTTCACAGTGAAACTGGCATGAGGAGGTCACCCCAAGGAGGGATCCATGACTTTCTGAGACTCCATATTGATCACTTGAGGAGTCATCAGAAAGTTCAGTACCTGCTGTATCATGCTGCATTTTCTCATCAGGGACAGAGCAGACAAGTGAACCTCTCCTCCATCCAAAACTTGAAACCATTGGTCAAACCATTGATCAGCTCAAAGTAGGACAAGTTTCAGAAAAAAGTCAGGTACCTGACAACCAGTCCAGCTGAAGACAGGTAAAGTGATTCTGTGTCCAAAAGCAAGATCACACCAGGAGAAAACACAAAATTCTTGATGCTTCTGAAAAATTCAAATACAGATTTCATAAAAAATATCATGAAACCAAAGCAAGAGAGGATCTAAGAGACCATCTAAGGTAATCCCTTCATTTAATCAAAATAGGAAGAATGTATGTGGCCAGTCAGCTTTTTACACATAAGGTCTCACTGGATCCTTAAAACATCCCTGGGAGTTAGGCATTTTTATTGTCCCTATTCTACAGATGAGGAAACTGAAACTGAGAAAGGTTTAATAACATGCCCAAGCTAACACAAGTTCTTAAGTATCCAAAGCAGGATTTGAACTCAGGTCTGTCTGACTTCAAGTATAATATACTGTCCATTCACTATATCTCTTTCTCTCTGATGAGGAAGCAAGATGAAGTGCTTGCTTAAAATCAATTAAATAAATATCAGAGGCAGATTTTGAACATGAGTCCTGTGATTTTTTTTGAGTCAGTATGTTTCCCTAAGCTGCCTGCTCAGAGTAGAGTTTCTCCATCCATCCCTGATGCTACTATTGATTGTGACTCAGGGGTAGACTTGGGTAGAAAACAGTTTGGAGAAATCACTTAGGGAGCACAATTAGTCAGAAGACTAGGTGCAAGTGCTCAGTTACTGGTTGAGACCCTCAGAATACATAGATCCAACCCATTTTATAAGGTTCATTGACGACAATGAAGAATCTGATCGGACAATCAATTCACCCCTGTATAGTGGAAGACTCTGCACATTGCATTCTCTAATGATTTGGGAGGAAAGCTCTTTATTTCATCTTCTGAAGGGAAAGAAGGCACATGATTCTGCTACTGCTCACCCTCACCTGCTAGTTACAGTCTGCATTCATTCAGGATTTGTTAAGGAGCATGGAATCCCGGAAAAGGCACTGGTCTTAGTGCACCAAGGCCTCTCTGGCCAGTCTTGCTTGGAGCTTCAGTGTTCTCATAGGGAACACACACACACACACACACACACACACACACACACACACACATACACACACAAAATGAGAACAATTCAGTGCTGTCCGCTTTTCTAGGCAGAAATTTTTGCAGGACAACAGATGCTAATGCTAAAATTGAAGATTCCTTTTTTTAGTTGTATTTAATGATGTGGTATATTTGCTCATTCCCTGAGATGGGTGCTCATACCAAATATCTATCCTTACAGGCAAATATTTTCAAATTGACATTTACATGACACCTTGGGATTATCAAAGGAAAACAAAAGCTTTATTATATCTTATGCCATTGATGCATGATTCCCCTAGGAGAAAGCAAGAGTTATTATTTTCATTTTCCCATGAAGAAACTGAGCCTAAATGAACTATAAAAGTCATTACTAAACTTAAAGTACTATGTAAGAACTATTATCATCATTATTATAACTGTTACTCAGGACCACACATAATAATTGCTTGAGGCTATATTTAATATTAGATCATCGTTCCTTTAAACCTAGTGCTGAAGAAAGGGATGCTGCTGCTTCTAATACTAGCTAGCCTTCTCCTTGGGCTCATAGTGTGTCAGGCCCTTCCTCTATCCTTTTCCGAATTAACAATTACAATCAAAACAAGGAAGGCAGAAGGATCTTGTCTCAGACAATAAGGCAAAGGACAGGGTCTTTCTGCTTTTTAGACTTGAGTTGTCACAGAAAAGATTCACTTGGCAATAACATAATACTTCCTAGTTCCAAAGGGAGGGAAAGAATTTTTTAATGCATTCTGGGAAAATGGTACAGTAGCTCAGAAATTTCCATGCTCTGCAGATGTCCTCCACAAACAAAAAGAAAAACAGCATAAAATGAATAGAGAGCAGCAAAAATACAGGGACCAAGCAATTGTTCTAAGAAAATTTGAGAGGGCCTTAGAAAAGTCAGGACCTGCAGGTGCTGAGATTTGACCTGAGTGCGATGTAAACCCCAGCCCAATGCCCCTAATTATACAATTGGAAGACCTCAGAACCTTTCACTGTGTGAACTTTTACCTCAAAAACTTTCATCGGAGAAAGAGTAGATGACTGAGTAGAGGACTACTGAAGGAACTTGCCTTCTCTCCTCAACTCACCCCGTTTCCAGCAGCCAGGACTAGTGGTGCTGGTCAGAACTGGTCCCATACTGTGGCAGTGGAAAAGGAGAGTGAACAGCAGGCCTGTGAGTGCGGTATCCAAGGAGCAAGAATATTTGGATGGAACCCAAGCTATGGCTCAGGGGAGGAAGAGAGGAGTTCCTCAAGGTGAGCTCCTGAATAGAATACAGGAAACAAAAGTAAGGAGGATCTGAAACCTAGGCAACATTATGTACAGTTTTTAAGGATAGATAGAAGAATAAGAAGCTTAAGAGAAGAATCACAGACAAGAGGATAGGGAAAGTCCCAGGAGCTTGGGGCTTGTTCATCTATTTCCTAAAATGAAAGCCCACACTCATGTCCACTTACTGGTGTGGATTACAAGCCTTGTGTGGATGTTCAACTCCTGTGAAACTCTTCACTGCCATTAAGTATAGAGGGAAAAACCCACCAAGGACCAGATCTCCATCTCTGTGAACTCGTGGGTTGATTTGCTCAAAGCAGGGAAAATTTTCTTTCCTGACTAAAGAAGAAGGGATGTTCAGGAGCAGGAAGATGATCACCAGAAGGGACATTAGGGCCTGTGTCCTGAGCAATGTCCCAAAGTCTGAGATCATGCGAGCAAGCAAGATGTCCACATTCACTGTTTGAGCCCCACTTTAATGGGAAAATCAATCTTTGTTGGAGAGATGCCTTCTTGGAACAAATGTCCTGTCACTGGTCTGTTTCAGACACTGAAGTCAACCCAGCAGGAGTCCATTTGCTGTCCAGGAGCCAAGGTGCTGAAAACAGGTAGCATTTATAATCCTACAAAACACAGGAGCAGGTATGGCTCCTAATTGGTAAAGGTGCATGTTAAAGAAGGAGCCTGGGGAATGTCTCTGTCCAGGGTGCTGCACCTGCTTCTCAGCCTCCCAGGGAAAACCCAAAGAATAATATGTTTGCACATCTTCCTCCCTCTTGTCAGCAAATTCTCATGGTAATCAGACAGCCTGTTGACTCAAGGACACTTCCCGAGTCTTGGAAACTTGTGTGCAGCTGGGAGGACTCAGAGAAGGACAAAAATGGATCAGCTGTAACCAGTCCCAATTCCCTGAGAGGGGGAAGAGTAAGCTTAGGTCAGTGGAACTGCCAGCCTCCTGGGCAAGCCCTAACCTTCCTTGAATAGGGAAGAACTTGCCTTCCAACCTCAGGGCCTGTAAAACCTCATTTAGCCCTGTACATGAATAGACTGCTCACACTAGGCTCAAACTTGCCTGAACTAAATACTGACCTCAGTGGTGCTTGTTTAGGTTTGGTCATCTTGGTAATTTCTTAAGATCAATGACACGTTCCTTGGTAAAACCAAAGATCTTTGAGGGCAGAGTCTCTCATTTGGATCTTTTTATCCCCAACACTTAAAGCTACTGTGTGGATAGGGAAGACAATTAATCAATCAATGCTTGTTGATTGATATAATCTAGGCAGCCTTTCCCAGCCCACTTCCAATTCTCCTATCGTTAGTATCTTTCTCTCTGTCTCTCTCTCTTTTTATTTGGCTGAGGCAATTGGGGTTAAGTGACTTGCCCAGGGCCACACAGCTAGGAAGTGTTAATTGTCTGAGATGAGATTTGGACTCAGGTTGTCCTGATTTCAGTGCTGGTGCTCTATCCACTGAGCCACCTAGCTACCCCTAGTATCTTTTCCTCTTAAAGACCTTTCTTAGTTTACTCTGTATAGACTCTGCATTGATTTAGTTGTCACATATCTCCTTGTTACAATGTGAACTTCTTATAAGTGGTTGTGGTTCTTATTAATACTTTGAGCTTGGCACAGTGTCTGGCTCATTGTAAGCTTGTATTTGCTGACTGTTTCATTTCTACCCTGGTATCCCCAGCACCCAGCTCAGTGCCTAGTAAATTGAATACTTTTATTTATTTATTTATCAAAATTGATACAAGATTTAGTTAAAGAGATTTTGCCAGAAAATTAGAAGAATATGGGACATCTTATTTACCAGATTTTTGGATACATGAACTGACACAGCAGTATTTTAACAAAATCACATTCTGTCTGAGAGATTGTCTATCAAAGATTTCCCCAATATTTTATACTCTTCTTCTTGGCTACTTTGGTTTTGTTTATACAAAAAAAAATAATCTAAAATAATCAAAAGTTTCTTTTTTTATGCTTCAGCAATGTTTTTGCCTTATTACATAATTGAAGGTCTGATACTGCTGACTCGCCTTCCTTTCCATCTTTTCCTCCCTGGTTTCATTGATACTTCTGATCTTTTGTTCTTCCAAATTAACTTTGTTCTAATTTTCTCTGTCAGTAAGATAATTTTTTAGTAATTTAATTGGGGTGGTACTGAGAAAACAGAATTGTTAGGTAAAAATTATAATTTTTATTATATTGCTGCCTTTTCAGCCTATGTACAATAAATATTATTTCAATTATTTAAACTTGACTTTATTTGTATAAAAAGTATTTTATATTGTAATTCATGTATTCCTGTGTATGTTTTCTCAGATATGCTTGTAGGAATTTTGTAATATCTATATTAAATGGTTTAAAACAATATTAATGACATGTAAAATAATTTCCCTATTTTTCTTTTGATTAAATCTATTTTAGTTTTAACTTTATCTGAGATTATGATTACTACTCTCCTTTGTTTTACTTAATAAATCCCATTCCAGACTTTGATTTTTATGTACATCTTTCATTTCTATTATTTTTCCTGAAAGCACTATATTGTTGATTTCAAATTTTAGTTCTCCTATCCATTTCATTTTATGGACAAATTCTTCCCATTCACATTCTAAGCTATTACTTGTGTATTTTCCTATTTATTTTTTCCCCACAGTATTCCTCTCACACTATTTACCCTATCCATATCTTATAATTTACTTCTATCCACTATCTTGTTCCCCTAATCTTTAATCTATCCATACCTAAAAGAGTCTTTCCTTCATTCTCTCTCTACATCTTATTGTCTTCCCCCTTATTTCTTTCTGAATTTAGAATACTTTTATACCCTTCTAGATATACATATTGTTCTCTTATTTTTAACCATACCTAATGAGAATAAAATTCTATCACTATCCATTTTCCCTCCCACTTCCTTTTTCTGCATCACTCTTTTTCTTCCATACCTCATTTGCATGAAATACTCCTATTTATTTCTCCCTATAATTTTTATTTTTTTAGAGTCACCCTACCATGCACATCTCAGACCAAGCTTTTCTTTCCAACGACCCAAACATTGATGACATAACAATACTAATATGAGAAGTAAACAATTTGAACTTATTAATGAATACTTTATAATTGGTCTTTGAGGTTTTCCTTGTGTTACTCCTGGATATTATATTCCACTTTATCAGAAGTGCCTGAAAATCTTTCAGTTCATTAAATCCCCTTTTTAAAATTAAGAACTGTACTTTGCTTGGTTAGTTTTGCTCGTTCACAAGCCCAGCACCTTTACCATACAAAAAAAATAGCATTCCATAACCTATGGTCCTTCAATATACTAACTGCTAGGTCTTCTTTATTTATTGTAGTTTCATGAGTTAATATTTTACTTATTGCTTCCAATACTTTTTCCTTAACCCGGGAACTTTAATATTCTTTTAAATTTTCCTTCTGGAATCTTTTTTGAATGTTTATCAGTTGATTTTTTTTCTGTTTCTATTTTATATTCCTGTTCTAGAACTTCAGGGCATTTTTCCATGATAATTTTTTCTAATATTGCATCAAAAAAGTTTGATCATATTTTTAAGCTAGTCTGAGTATTTTTATATTATTTATTTCTTCTTGATCTTATTTCCAGATCCTCCTAGTGGAATATTTCATATTCTTTTCTATTGTTGCATTCTTTTTATTTTGTTTTATTGTTTCTTGATGTCTTATAAAGTCATTAGTTTTCATCTTACCCAATTCTAGCCATCAAGGAATTATTTTCTTTCTAAAGCATTTAATTCTGTATGTCAACTTGGGTGTATTTTCTTTTTACAATTTTCTCAAATTTCTTGGATTGTTCTTATTTTTCCCTAATTTTTCCTTGATCTCTCTTATTTGATTTTGAAAGTCCCTCTTAAGTTCTGTAAGAACTCTTTTAGTACGTGGTACTCTTTGACATTTCTCATTGAAAAAGGAGTGACTTTTTCAGCTCCATTGTCTTCTCTATTCCAGTTCTCTATCCTCATAGTAGTTATTTATGGCTAAGTTCTTTCTCTTTTGCTTTTTATTTTTTATTTTTATTTTGTTTTGGGCAGTTACTACTTTATTCAGATCCTAGTCCTGGGGTTCAGGGAAATGATTTCTCAAGACTCAGGTCCTTCTAACTGTAATCTTCTGAAGTTTGTCCCAGGGGCCAACCTTCTAGGCCTCCCAGTACTACAAATGTTCCTTGTGATTCCTTTGATGGCTGCCAACCACAGCTGTCTTCTCTGCCCTGGAACTGATGCCAGGAAGTGCCCACAGTCAGCAGTGTCCCTGTACATCTGCTACTGCGCTCATTAGTCATATGGTAGATCCTTCTCCGCGATAGCTGCAGCCTGGGATGCTACTGTGCTTGGCATCCCTCAATAATGCAAGGCTATTCATTTTTTTTTCTATTCAGCCTTTAGACTCTGATAATATCCTGAGGTCAAAGTTCTTAATGCTGGGCAACCTCCCCAATCCATCAGCCTCCAGGATTTGTTGTTTATTGATTCCTTGGATGCATTTTTCTTTGAGGTTTTGTTTATTGATAGTTGAGGGCCACGAACAGCAGAGAGATCCCTAGAAAAGGTATAAGACTATTTTGTCCTTGGAGAACTTTGCTAATCAAGTCTGGCTCAGCTTCTCCATTTCCCCAGCAGGTGGCAGGCCTTCTAAGAAGTCAGGACGTGTCTAATCTTGCTGATTCCTAACAATAAGAATCTTTGGAGGAAGGCATGATTACTGACTTCTAAGAAACGCATCTGGAGGACATCTGCCAGACAGTCTATTATCTGTTATCTGTTATCTGTTATCTGAATACCTTTGTGTATGCTATGTTGATATTAGAATACAGAGGTAATAGTAATCTAATTGATACTTTAGGCATATGTAACCAATTACATGAACCTTAGATACATGTATATCAGCACTGTTGTAATCCTCAATAAATTGGACTCCTGTTCTTGCTCCTGAGTGCTGCCTCTTTATTCCTTGTCCATGAATCAGGGCACGGGGCTGGCCCCCATAGCTCTTCCATGAGTGGATCTAGAGAATTGTTATTTTCAAAAGATTTTCTTTTCTTGACATTCTGTCTTGTGTTTCCCCGCCACCATAGAATTTTTTTTTAATTTTCAGGTTCTGTTGCAGGATTTATTGATTTCCCAAACTATATCCTGATTACAGATTTTGTGTTAATATAAGGTTTGGCTCACTTTGGAGTGGAGAGAGAACATGGTTGCTATCCTGGGCTTCTTATATGTTGATGTGCTTACAATGCTTTCAAGGTTTTGTGAGGGATTTCTGATCGTTATGCTCCTGGTCTGCACTCTAGTCCTTACAGAGATAAGTCCTCTCTGCCATATAATTTGAAATTACAAATGCTCTTCTCCACACTGCAACTGGGCAAGAAAGGGGAAAAGATACTTCCAAAGGGTAACTGGTCCTTTCTGATCAAGTATTTACTCCTCCCATCATCTGTGGGATGCTATAATCCCAGTAGTAATCCCAGTGCTATTGCCACTGCTGTTCTCACCACCTCTCCATCCCGCACAGTGTTCCTGGAATCCAACTGTCCCAGTAAATACAGACCTTTCCTCATCTTCCTAATATACCCTGGGCTGGGGAAAAATCTCATGTTTTTCTTAATCATTCTTCTCAGAATATGATTTGACACACTTTTAAACTTTTTAAAGGAAGAATTCATCATAAGAACTCATCTCACTCAGCCAAATTGGCTTCTGCATCCTATAACCTTGTTGTTCAGTATTTCTTTACTGTTCTGAAGGAAAAATGTGATTCTTAGTAGAATTTAACACTTTTGTTGGAATTAATCCTTCCACCGACCTCCAGCTCAGATACTGGGGATACTTTGGCAGCATTTATTCATTAAATATACACAATATACCTAAAAGAATGAGAGGGGGAAGAAGACTCATGGTTTTTGTAGTAAGAAGACTTGCATTTCAATCTTGGTTCTGCTGTCTAGTAGCTGTGTGATCTTAGACAAGGCATTTCATTTTTCTGGAACTCAATGTCCTCACTGATAAAACAAAATATTAAACTAGATGATCCCTAAGATCCATTCCAGGTTTATAATTCCATGAAATAAACAATCAAATTCATAAATTCATAAAAATGTTTATTATGTGTGCACTGTGAGAGAAGCTCTGTTTAGCTGTGGAAAAACAAAAAGAAAAAAAACAGGCATTGTCCTTAAAAATTTTTTTACCATAATTTGGGACTTAAGTTAGGCAAATACATATAATACACAATAGAATGTGGATGTCTCTTGTTTCAGAGCAAGACCTTTCTCTAAGGCAGACTTTATAAGGAGTGACATGTCATCTTTCCTAGGAGGAAATGGGTGGGCTAGAATGAAGAGAGTCAGGAATTATAGTGGCAAATAGAACAGAGGGAAAACAAAAAATTTACTTGTAGATGGAACTAGGTCCTTAAAATGATGTCAGAGAGAGGAGGAAGGGAGCTTCTATAGGTCAGAATATCAGGGGAAAGCAATGAAAAGAGGAAGCAAGATGAATTTAGACGGCCAGCATTAAGCCCTGGAAAATCCCAAGGATGACCAGAGCTTAGGTAGTGAAAGGAACAAAAGCTTTGGTTATTGCATCTTCAAATATAAGGAAATATCTGAAGGTCGTAATTCCATTAAAACCAATGGCAATGAAGAAATAAATAAATGAAAACAATGCAAAGGCATATAAAATACTTCAAATCATTTGTGATTATACATATATTAATTATACATTATTGATTAGAGAAATGCAAATTAAAACAATCCTGAGATATTGTTTTATACCTATCAGATTGTCTAAAATGACAGAAGGGGAAAGGGACAAGTATTGAAGAGGATGTGGAAAAATTGGGAAATTAATTCACTGTTTGTAAAATGGTGAATCACTCTGGAGAGAAATCTGGAATTATGCTCAAAGAAGTTACAACTATTTATATTCTTTGACCCAGAAATTCCACTATTAGTTTTTTCCAGGGAAGATCATGGAAAAAAGAAAGAATTTCTATGTTCTAAAATATTTTATACTATCTCTTTTTATGGTGGCAAAGAAGTAGATATTGCAGAGCCATCCATCAATTGGAGAATGGTTAAATGAGTTGTGGTTTATGATTATAATTGAATACTACTGTGCTATAAGCAATGATGAATTCAATAATTTTGGGGAAAAAATGAAAGACTTGCACAAAATAAAAAGGGAAATGAGCAGAACTAAGAGAACTTTAAATACAATACTAGCAATGTTGTTTTAAGGATGACTCTGAGTGAATAAATTATTTTGTCTTTTATTAAAATCCAAATTAATTATAAAGGACACGAAGAAAAAATGTGATCTGCATGGAAAAAAAGAACTGATAATTAGAAGCATGTAGAAAATGGTTTTTCCCAGATAAATATGTGAGTGTGTGTGTCTAATAGTAGCTATTAATAGGATAGGAAATATGAGGGAAAAAAAAGAAAAGAAATTTACATGATAACATTGTTATATATTTGAAAGGAATAGTAAAACATGCCTAATAATTTCCTGTGTCATCTTAAATTATATTTTCACTGTACTGTGGTATGGAAATGATTGTTTTATCCTAAATTAAATTTTAATAGAACAACAGGAAAAGGTCAAGAACAAAAACTCAACTAGTGAAAGTAGTTCATTATCGCCATGGTAACAAATCCCACATATTTGTGGCTGAGGAGGATATCTTATCCAATATTTCTCATGCTTCTAGAAGAGCATTTGGAGAAAATTTCTTTGCTAGAGAAGGTTATTTATTCCTTAACCTTTCCAATATGTTTCTTTCTGGCCTTAGTAGGATCACATAGCACTTGGGAATAAAGATGCAGCTCAATAAGCCAGCACTAGAAGCCCAAATGGCAAAAACCTCCACAGCCACCATGGCCTTGCCCTTGGAACTATTATATGTAGGGAGGAAAGAGATCCAGACACTGCAGAAAACCAGCATGCTAAAGGTGATGAACTTGGCTTCATTGAATGTGTCAGGGAGGTTCCTGGCCAGGAAAGCCACCATGAAACTGCCCAGGGCCAGAATGCCCAGGTAGCCCAGGACACTGTAGAAAGCAAGGACAGAGCCCTCCTTACATTCAATGATGATGTGGCCGGGTTCAGAGTGAGTGTCTGTACCTAAGAAGGGAGGGGAGGTCCCAAGCCAGATCCCACATTGAATCACTTGGATCACAGAGCAGAGGAAGACTAAAGTATTAGACACCTTAGGTTGCAGCCACTTCCTCATCCTGCTGCCTGGTCTTTTGGCCTTGAAGGCCAGAACCACCATGATGGTTTTGGCCAAAATAGAGGAAATTGCCACTGTGAACACGATTCCAAATGTAGTTTGTTGAAGAAGACAGGTGACTGTGGTGGGACGGCCAATGAAAAGCAAAGAACACAGGAAGCAAAAGATAAGAGAGATGAGAAGCGTATAGCTGAGGACCCGGTTGTTAGCCTTCACAATGGGAGTATCTTGATGCTTCACAAAGATAATAAGGATCAGAACTGTGAGGAGAGAGAAGGAGAGAGCCAAGCAGGTCAGAGTCCATCCCAAAGGTTCTTCAGTATTGAGGAAGGTCACTAACTTTGGGAGACACTGGTCTTTCTCTCTGTTAGGATATTGATCTTCTGGGCACTTCACACAGTTGTCCATATCTACAATTTAGCAACAAAAAAGGCTTATATTAAGAATTCATTCTGTTCCAGGTTTTGTACTGGGGAGTGTGGAACCAAAGACAGAAGCAAAACACTCCCTATCCCCAAGGACCTTGTGTTCATTGTACTGGTGCAATGAAACACACACACACAAATGAATAAACTCAAAGTGATTTGAGCAGTGCAAGAGAACCCAACTGGGAAAGATTTAGTAGAAGGGAAGATTTCATAAACCTTGAAAGAAGATAAGGATTTTAGGAGATAGGAAAGAGGAAACAGTGGTCTCCTGGCATGAGGAGTCACCAAGACAAGAGATAAAAGGTCAATTTTGGAGAACAGCCAAAGAAACTAATTGGATGTAAGTCTTAAAGAATATATTTGTCAAAATTGTGAAAGCATTTTGAACTCCAAATTTTAAACTTGGTTTAAATTTTATATTAAATGTAACACAGGAAATATGTTTCAAGAAAACAATGACATGGTCAAGCCTATGACTTAGGAAAATTCAGAACTTTGGATGGAGTGGAATTGAAAGGGACAGACAGGAGATAGGAGGAATAGTTAGGAAATATCAAGGAAGAGATTGAAAAAGGATGAAGACTGAATGAGAATCATGGCCATATGCATTGGGAGAAAGGGACAAATAAGAGAGATGACTCTGAAAGTAGAATTATTGAATGTGGAAATAATGAAAATGTCAAATCACCCTGGTTTTTCTCATTTCTGCAGTTGCATTTAACTAGTAGAAGGAGTGCAAGGTTGCCATTTATGCTAAAACCCCTTCCTCTGTCTATAAGCAGAGAGAGACCTTTTATTAATATTAAAAAGGTATATCTAAAATAAAAAGTAAGCATCATAGGCAATGGGGACACACTAGAATAGTTTCAAATAAAGTTGAAAACGAACCATGGATGTCTACTCTCCTCACTATTATTTGATATAATTGTGAAGATACTAATAGAAATGTGATAAGAGAAAACTTAAAGGTGTAATGAGAGATAAAGGGAAAATAAAACTATCCCTATTTGCTGATGACATGCTAATCCTAGATAATCATCAAAAATATTAATGGAGACACTGAATAAAGTTAAGTTGCAGGTTCCAAAATAAGCCCTCAAAAATCTACAGTATTTCTCTAATGCTTAAAATATCGGGACATTAAATCAAAGCACCCAAAATGCTGTCATGAATTCAATTATACGTTGCTCCACAAAGTAATAAAGGCCAATTTAAACAGCAAGAAGAATATTCAGGGTTTATGATTAAGCCATGCGAAGCACTACATAAGGTTAATTTTACTTGTTTCATCATTTTCTGTTGAATTTAACATTTCATGATTCCATTTCGAACTTTCTTGGTAAAGATATTAGAATGTTTTCTCTTTCCTTCTCCAGTTCATTTGATGGATTAGGATATTGAGGGAAACAGAATTGAATGACTTGCTTAGGATCATACAGCTCGTAGGCATCTGAGGTCAGATTTAAACTCAGATTTTCCTGACTCCAACTCTATCCACTGCACCACCTAGCTGCTTAAATGAAAGGACAAGTTTCAACTATAGAGTTTCTGGGATATGTGAGATTGAACAATGAGAGTATCCAGATTTGAATCAGCAACTGTGATTACACTTTTATTGGGAATTCAGTTTTTAAAAAAGAAATTTCTGAAGCATTCTTTGAGAAAACAAATTTCATTTTAAAATACTCCCACAAAATAAAAAAGACAAATAAAGAAACTTTACTTTGACCATACCAAGATAATAAAAAGAGCATACCATCCAAGATAATTTACACTTGTAAAGATACACAAGTGAAATTATCAAAAGAATATTTGAGAGAAATCATTGAAAGAATATGATAAAAATATTAAAGATCTGAAAAATTAAAGTAAATAATAACAAGATTAGGAATAAACAAATATAGTAGTAATAAGTAAATTAATTCAGCATTATATAAAACATTTACATAAAAGTCAAGTTGTGAAAGAAAACATAGAACTCCCCCCTAATGAAAATAAAAACCCTTAAGAAAAATTAATTTAAAAATAAGAAAGATAGAAAGAAATAGAAAATGCTTTGATCTGTACTCAGACACAAACAATTCATACTCTGGGTATGGATAGGATTTTTTATCATAAGTCTATCATAATATTTTGGATGATTGTCCTACTAAGAGTAACAGAATCATTTACAGGTGGTCATTCCAGAACATTGCTATTACTTTGTATATAGTATATTTCACTTTGTTCATGGAGGACTTTCCAGTTTTTTCCCTGAGAGCATCCTGCTCATCATTTTCCAAGGGAACAATAATATCCCATCAGAGAAAATTATTTCAAATTTTTTTTACAATTACTATTGCTAATTGTATCCCCCCATTTATTCTCTTTCCTTTCACCCTGTCCCTCCTCAAAACTGTTTTACTATTGACTACTCACTCCCCCAAGATGCCCTCTCTTTTATCATCCTCTCCCCTCCCCATATTCCATTCACCTCCTATTTTCCTGCCGGGTGACATAAATTTCTATACTCCTATTGGGTATTTATATTATTTCCTTTTTGACCCAATTCTGATGAGACTGAGGTACACTCACTCACATTTCTTCCCCTCCACTGTAAAAGCTTCGTCTTAACTTTTTTATGGCAGATAATTTGTATCATTTCACTTCTCCCTTTCCCTTTCTCTCAGTATATTCCCCACACCCCTTAATTTCATCATTTTTTGAAAAAAAAAGATATTATTCCTTCATATTCAGCTCACACCTGTGCCCTCTGTCTATATACACTCCTTCTAATTGCCATAATAATGAGGGCTTTCTAACGAGTTACAAGTATCATATTCCCATGTAGGAATATAAATAGATAAACCTTATTAAGGCACTTTCCTGATCCTGTCTTTGAAAATCACATTTTTCATTCTACTCTGGTCTTTTCATCCTACATGTTTAAAAATCCTGTTTCATTGAATGACCACCTTTTTCTCTGAAGGATTATACTCAGTTTTGCTGGTTGATTTTTGCTGGTAGATGATTTTTGGTTGCAATTCTAGCTCCATTGCTCTCTGGAATATCATATTCCAAGTCCTCTGGGCCTTTAATGTAGAAGCTGCTAAATGTTGTGTTATCCTGACTGTAGCTCCATTATATTTAAACTGCCTATATTTGAACATTATATTTCAACTGCCTTGAGAATGACATCTACTCAATAATATCCTAGAGAAGATGTTTTCAGAGGCCAGATGATTACATGTAACAACTGACATCAAGGATGAAAATTTCTGATTAGATAATAGACATCAACAGTGGGTTACTAAGATACAAGGAGATTCGATGTTATTTGATATCAATATTGATTATTTGATTATTTGATTACTTTTTTCTTTCACAGTATCTATGTTTGCTGATTTTTCTTTATCATTTTAGTAACATATAAATCTACCCTCTAAAATTAGTCCAAGACTTTAGATATTCATTCTAAAGCTTGGACTGTGATTGATCAATCTTGATGGGTTTTTTTTATTAACTAGTCAGAAAATCAGGATAGTTGTCTGATTGACAATCAGAGGGAAATTTAGAAAATCAAATCATGGTGAGTCCATTTTGTGATTGTGTCTATTCAGGATTATCTCCAACATATTGCAAAGTTGCCTAAGCCATGTTTCTTTGTATCTGAGTTCTTAAAAAATTCAACTAGCCCATAATGTTAGGTTTAGAAATTGAGTTTTCTCATTAATTTCCAGATGCCATAGATTCTTTCTTTACCTCCCCTGAGGTAAAGTGGGGAGAACTTATAAAAATTGTGGTAATTCACGTATTGGTTATGTTATTTTCCCGCTTCTCTTGATATTGCTCTAATGGATTGTGTTTCTAATTTTAAAGATTTTTTATTTCCTCTGTTTTCTCCATGATGATAAAACTGCATGTGCACCACACAGGAATGTTTGTGAAAGATACTGAAAGAAAAAGTGTATACACAACTCACAAGGGATTCAATTTATTGTGGGAGCAAGAGTATGAGAATGGGAACTTTGGGTACGTTTCTAAATCTGGAAGTCACAGTTATTGTAAACAACAAAACAACTTCTACCATTCTACATGAAAATTTTTTACATAAACATTCATGTATCCATGGGCCATCTTTTGACACTGTGCCTATGTATGACATCTGGCTAAGTCTAGGACTGGCCTCATAAATAATGTGCTCCAAAAAATCTGTTTACTGCCAATGCTGTGATGGAGCACCTCTTCTTTCAGTATCCCAATACTTTTTCATGAGAGTGGAACCATCCCTTTAGATGGTCTTTGCCAAACAGATAGTTCCGTTTGAAGATAAATGGGAGGGGTAGTGGGGAAAACTATGTAGATGTAAGAAATAAAATTAATCAGTAATTATTTTAAAGGAAATGACAAAAGTGATGAATATAGAGTAGCCCGAAAAGATATACATGAAATGTTGCAAAGTGAAAAACGTTGAGCCAAGAAAAAAGTAGGCATGATAACTACAACAATGTAAATGGGGAAAAAACAACTAAAAATCAGAAGTAAACATTGCAAAATAATAGAAAATAAGAATGGCTCTTAAAGAAGAAAAAATAAAAAATAAGCCATCTCATCCTTTTGCAAAAACAAGAGGTCCACAAAGGACCACAAAGAGTATATAATCAAAGTATTTGCTGCCTAAAAAGACAAATGCCAAAGCTGAAGCTTAAATACCTTTGCAACATAATGACTTGGTGAGACTCATTGGAAAAAAACAACACATGTTGGGAAATAATGAAGGCAAAAAGAAAAGTGGACATCAGAGGATGAAGAAGAAGAGTATATCATATGAACAACAAATATGAACTAAAAAGACTTTGAGAGATAGTAGTGGATAGAAGGGCCTGGTGTTCATGTCCATGAGAGCATGAGGTCATGAAGAGTTGAATATGACTGATTCGACAATGAAATAAGATCCATTTTGAATATGCTGATTGAGATATCAAAGGGCCATTTTAAAAGAAATGTCCTATAGGTAACATGTAATGTAGGACTAGATTCCAGTGGATTAATTAGGGATGAATAAAGAGATCTGGAAATCATCTGAAGATTGTCCTTGAGGTTAAAGGAGCTGATGAGAGCTCCAAGAAAGAGCAAAGGAAGAAATGAAGAAGATCAGAAGAGAGCCTTTAGGGATATCTATTTTGATAGGATTGGAGATGTATTGTACACCATTAGGCACTTGAAGCCAGTGAGTATTTTCCTCAGGATCAATCACACTCCCTATCATTTCTTCATTACTTAGTGCTGATAAAATTGATTTGAACTATGCCAAAAAATTTTTAAATTTAATAGATAGATAAAAGGTGGGAGTAGAGTCACAGAAGTAAAGTCAGGTAAGGGGCAGCAAGGTGGTGCAATGGATAGAGGTCAGGAGGATCTGAGTTCAAATCTGTTCTCAGACACTTTACACTTCCTAGCTTTGTGATCCTAGGTAAGTCATTTAACCCCAATTGCCTCAGCAAAAAAAAAAAGAAAAGTGAGATGACAATTTTCTATCCACATTGGCAGACTAGCTCAACTGTCCAGAACTTCAGAGATATAAAAAAATAATTAGGCTGAGAAAAGAAGATTGGGAGTAGCAGGTGAAGTCGCTGCTGATTTTGCAGAAAGCAGTTTCAATACTACAGACATACCAGAAGATTGATAGAAATTAAGGAAATTAGAAATAGCGCTTTGACAATGAAAATGAAAAGACATATCAAATGACAGCTTGAAGGGATGACAGAATGATTTTAAAAATTAAATTTTTTAAAGCAAATGAGACCAGGGAAGAGCAGTTAGCCATAAAGGAGAAGCTAGTAGAAAAGGGAAACCTCTAATCAATAGATAAATGATTACAGGGTATGAACAACAATTCACAGGAGAAGAAATCAAAATTATGAAGAGGTGAGGAAAAATGTTCCAATCACTAATAATAAGAGAAAGTGAATCAGAGCAACCAGGATTTATCACCTCATAGCAAAATTCACTCCCATCATCTACCTTATTTCTATTGAGAACATCATCATTCTTCGAGTATCCCAGTATGACTTTCAAACTCTCACCCCTTTGTTTGGAAATCTCTCCATCTGGGCACGGGGCACAGTCAAAGCAGCAGACAGGTTCTCCCTCCTTGGCAATTTTCCGGAATCCAGATCTACAGTGCTCAGTGCACACAGCTTGCAGGGTCTAGGCAGTAAGAAGTGAAGAGAATGCATTAGGGCCTGCAGAGTGGAAGTTTGGTGCATCTAGGAATTAATGATACTAGTTTAGAGTGGGGAAAAGATGTTGCTGATGTGGGTGTTTATTCACCATTTAGTGTTTGTTTTGTGGGGAAATGTTTTTTATTCAATCCCTAGCACTCATCACTGAGTTAAACTATAGCACTTTATCAATAAACATTTACTGAGCACCTACGACTTGCCAATAAATGAACATACAAAGACAAAGAATCCTTAAAGAGCTTATATTCTAAAGAAGGAAAGACCATGTATGAAATAAATATGATGGAAATTTTTAGTAAGAGCATCAGTTGGAGAATCTAGGGAAGACTTCATGGCAAAGATGGCAGGTGAGCTGTGCCTTAAAAAGTGGAAATTCTCAGAAAGTGGTGAGCAAGCATTGCCGGGATGGAGAAATGAAAAAGTACAGAGACAGAAGATGAAGTGTTATATCTTGGGAAAAGAAAAAAGAACAAGTCATTTTGGCTGAACTATATTGTGTCTGGATGGGCAATTTGGGTAGTAAGACTAGAATAGTATTGTATGTTTTTAAGTATATACTCATGTGAGTAAAACCAGGCATAAGAGGGAAGGATAGTGGAGAACATCTAAAAGGGGATCAGTGAAATAAGAAACAGAAATGCTCTAATAAGAGGAATAAACCAGAGACTATGTATTCAGAAGAAGGCAATCTATATAAGGATGGTTGGAAATGTATCATAAACCTGGGGAGGTGGCCTAATATGTTCCTTTTATAGCAATTCAATTAAGGCAACTAGATGGTGCAGTGCATACAGTACTAGTCCTAAATCAAAAAGACATAATCTTGAATTCACATCTTGTCTCAGACACTTACTACCTGAAGAATTCCCTTTTCCCCAGTTAACATTGCCTTAGTTCCTCATCTATAAAAATTAACTGAAGAAATTGGCAAATTACTCTAATATCTTTGCCAAAAACTCAAATAGGTTGGCAAAGAGTTGGAAACAACTGAAATGCCTGAAAAGCAACACAATTCAATCCAAAAATCTCTTCTATTTTACTTTCTGCCAAATAATAAATCAACCAACTGGTTTTTATTAATTTTCTACTGTGTGCCAGACACTATGCTAGGAGTTGGAGATAAAACTACAAAGAAAGAAAGAATCCATACTTCAAGCAATGTAATTAGGTACTTGGTTTCCCCTAATGTAATTCCATTCTTCTTGTTCAAGTATAAATCATGAGATTTTTTTTTGCTTAAAGGATAAAATCTAGCTTGAATATAGGGAGATTTGTAAGCTTTGTTGTTTAAAAGAATGATAATTTAAAAGAAACACTGTTGTTGCCTAATAAAGGCAAGAATCTACATAGTATCCAAGAAAGAGACAGGTAAACAATAATTTCACTAAAGAGAATAAACAATAATAAAACAACATATCAAAACCTGTGCAACACAACAAAATCTGCAATCAGAGGGAGAATTATATTGATTTTATTGATAAATGCTTATATCAATAAAACAGAAAAAGAGCAATGGATTGGGTATGCATTTTTAAAAAAAGAAAAACAGCAGATTAAAAATACCCAATTAAACCCAAATTGGAAATTTTGAAAATTATAGGTGATATTAAGAACATTGATAGTAAGGAAAGTGTTGAATTAATAAATGAATGTAAGAGTTGATTTTATGAAAAAAATACCATAGCTTAATGAGATTTTTAAAGAAGAAAAAACTAAATCATTATTATTAAAAATGAAAAAGAATAGGCTATTAACTAAGATAAAATCAAAGAAATCATAAGGAGTTATTTTGCCCAAAATATGTCAACAAATTTAAGAATTTCGGTGAAATGAAAGATTAGTTACAAAAAAAATACATTCCCTAGATTAACAGAAAATGAAATAAATTATCTAAATAAATTTACTTGAGGAAAAGATATTGAACAGGCCATAAATCAACTTCTTAAGGAAAAACATTAGAAACAGATGGATTTACATTTTAAGATCAACAAATTGATTTATTATTATTTAAGTAATAATCAACATTATAGCAATAATCAGTATTAATTAATTGGTTCTTATTGTTGGGTATGTTATTATTTTAATTACTCCTTTTTCTTCTCAGTACTAGCAATAAAAGAAAAGAGAAAAATAGCTGGAGATGTGGTAAGTGTGAATAAATGATGAACTAAATAGAATTAAAGTGATTGAAAACATAAAATCACATTTCTTTTTTTTTTTTACTGACCTTCAGATCGAGCCAGTTGCGATACATCTCCTTATCACAAATAGTGAAATTGTGACCAAGTAGAGCCTGGCTGACAAAGTGCCCCACTTTCACCAGACTCTCATCACAATTAGACAGCATCACAAAGTTCATGATATCATATTTAGCCACAGGATTCTTCTCATCCAAAACCACCTGGTCCCCAGCAGTGTTGTTAAAGTAAATATTCTTCAGTGATGAGTGAAGCTAGATGTGGAAATAATTTAGTCACATCCTCACATCCA
Source organism: Myrmecobius fasciatus (assembly GCA_023553655.1). Taxonomy (NCBI): domain Eukaryota; kingdom Metazoa; phylum Chordata; class Mammalia; order Dasyuromorphia; family Myrmecobiidae; genus Myrmecobius; species Myrmecobius fasciatus. Next base: position 350,923 of record JAJPUD010001311.1, on the reverse strand, counting down.
CAGGCAGGAGAAAACAGGACCAATGGGTCTGGAAAGAAACCTTATAGCATATTCACTCTTCCATTTAAACATTGATTAATAATTCATTCATACAACAAATATTTTCTATACTGTAATTTTTCCATTCAGTACTTGAGAGGGTGACTATCACTTTACCCCTGCCTAAGAACCCATGCTCTAAAATAAGGACCCCTACTTCTCCCATGCATTTCTAGTTAAGGTTACCATCCACATTCACAAAGATATGTTTGGAAGCCTGAGTTTTATACCTACAGTTGGTTGGCAATGAGAGGGTTTATATACAAGCTTCCATGCTAAGGAACATAAAATGAGAATGGGGGGGATTACCTGAATAGAACTAGCACTACATAGGGAGGTCAATTAAGTTTCATCATGTTCCCAAACTTATTAAGTCGGTCATTGTTTTTTAGCTAATTTGACCTGTATTCTATATTTCATCCAGAGTACTTTCCTAGACATCAGGTTTCAGAAATCCTTTCCTTTACTCTGGGGGTAATATCTGGTCCTTTACAGAAAAAGGATTCATTACCATAATTTGCAGTTATGGGAAGGTTTTCGGTATGATGTTATATGCATAAGTCTCTAAGTGAACAAACTCTGAAGGATTCCCCACATTTCATAGCGAGTTTCTTGAGGAAAGGGATTCTATTTTGCCACTTTGCATTTCCAGCAGACAGTAGGAGGTGATTAATATATATTTATGAAGTGACAGACATGTCCATTTGTAAACCAGGGGTTTCTAAGGAAAGCTAGGGCAAACACCAATGCCAGGGAAAGCAAGAAACAGACACTTGTAAGGGGCAGGGGATGACAATGAACATTACATTAGGAGGTGGTGATATTACCTGCCATGGTTGAAGTTTCCAGCACAATTCATCTCTCATAGATTCCATTTCTGATGTTCTCTGGAGCATTTCATGGAGAGCCCAGGCCACGGCATACACAGAATTGTAGAGGAAGTAACTGAGGCTAGACATAGTCATGTCAAAATAGTTTAACCGTAGCATCTCCAAGGAAGCATTCAGGGCACAGTCTTCCTTCTCAAGTTTGGCTGGTTCATCTGGACATTCAAATGCTGAGACCCAGAAGCTCTTAAGGAAAATGTCTCCGGGGTATTTGGCTGGGGTGACTGTCCTAAGAAATGCTTTGAAACCAGGAATCTCATTTGTCTGATGTGAAAATATGAGAGCTCCAAGAAAAGTATCACCATCATCATGGTAGGGCCTCATAGTGACATCCCAGTGGGATGTGATAATCCAAATCTTCCAAACTCCAAATATAGGTGGTTGAGAATATCTCAGGATCATCAGTGAGTCTGAATCACCATGAATGATGATCACCTTGGCTGATGATGCTATAATTCTGGGCATGAAATCCATCTGGGATTCAGCATGGCGTCTCTCACTCACAGGGATCTTCTCTGTGAAAGCCACACAGGCTTTGGTCCTTCTCATCTCTTCTCCCATGTCCCACAGAAACTTCTCACCTCTCATGTCACCTGTAACAATCAGGCCCACCCAGGTCCAGCCAAAATGTAACAGCAGCTGGGCAATGCCCAGATGCAGAAAGGAGTCCTTATGGGCCAACTGGTAGAGGGAAGGAAACTGGGCCTTGTCACTCAGGGCAGAATCAAATGGACCATAGCTTATCTGAAAGGGAAAGAAAGTTGGATCTCATTGGGCTAGCTATGTGAACGTGAGACTAGTACATAGCAACAAATTTTAATATATTTTCCAATCTACCAAACATGATAAAAGAAAAGATATTTTAGGTGAGGATAGTGAGTGGAATGCTGATCACCCCAAGATTAAGTCACCTGAAAGACAAAGGCTAAATGACAGAATATTCTAATATTATGTGTTTTAATTTCTTCAGTTCCTTGAAACCTTCATGACTTCTTCCTCAAATACTTTAGGATTTCTCTTAACTTCCTCTTCTTATTTATGGCCTTAAAGAAATTTTCTGGGCAAAACCAACACCTTCTTATTTTTCCAATGGTTTTGCTCATTTGACCCTACCATGATATGGATTATCAGTTGATATCAATTAGCCATCAGGCATTAATTAGCTGTAAATAATTATTTAGTAAAATCATATAATAAGAATAGATGGTTGAAACATTTCTCCCAAGAGTTAATAAAGATCAAGGAATAAATTATGTTCTAATACTAACAGCCAGAACTTACACAAGTCATTTAAATCCTTTAATTATCAGTAATTGTTGCATTTAATTTAGAAAATCATATTATATTATTTATGAGGGATATTCCAGGTCTGAGAAGTAAATGATCCCAATCTGTTGTGCAGAAAGATTTCAGTATTCTCCCCCTGTGCCATGATGTTATGGTTTGAACGCAAAGCCAAAATTGCTAAGGACATGCCTGCTGAGTTATAGTGTAAAGACAAGGCTTACAATTCCAATGGACTTGTGATGCATAGAGCGATCTATATTTAAAGAGGAGACTATGGGGACTGAATGTAGATCACAACATAGTATTTTCCATCTTTGTTGTTGTTGCTTGTTTGTTTTTGTCATGCTCATTTACCCCCTTTTGATCTGATTTCTCTTATGCAGAATGATAAATGAGGAAATATGTTTAGAAGAATTGCACATGCTTATCCTATATGTGGCATCTAGGTGACATAGGTAGATAGAGTATTGGGCCCGGGGTCAAGAAGACCTAAGTTAAAATCTAGTCTCAGTGCATTATTAGCTGTATGTTCCTGGACAATTCACGTAACTTACCCCTGTTTCATTTTCCTAATCTTTAAAATAGGGATTAATAATAGCACCTATTTCCCATGGTGCATCTAAGGATCAAAAAATATCATATTAGTAAAGCCCTTAGCCCACTGAGTGACACGAAGTGAGCATTAAATAAATACTTCTAGACTTTCCTCCTTCCATCTTGTTTGATCTTGGGCAGGTTACATTACCTCAAAAAAAAAAAAAAGACCAAGAGATGGCAGGTTCAAGGCTCCCTACCTGTGGGATTCTGTACAGCTCCAGTAGTGTCCCCATCTGGACAGAAAGAGCAGATGTGGCTCCCCCAATAACAGCCATGGACTTGTCCTGCCTCTCACAGCTATAATTTGGAATGCTCCTGCCCTGTCCTGACAGCCACCTGAGGGAGCTCTCCAAGGTTCTGACATCACTATGATAGGTATTGTAGATGTGAAATCCCAGGGTTGTATTAGGGAGCAGCCAAGGGTCTCTGTTGATTTCCTCCACGGCAAACATCAGGGCCAGAACCTGCTGGTAATTTTTGTGTAACCATCTGTGGGGAATGGAGACATCAGAAACTAGCAACAAATCTTACAAAGCACATGGACTTTTAGAAGACAAATCTAGTTTGCAACAGTGAGACAAAACTGAGACAGCCTGTTCTATGCACAACTCCTCCTTTTCACATGAGAGACCCCCTGTACAGTTGATCCACCAGAAATTTGGAGTGGAGGGGAAAATTCTCCAAAATTCCTATCTAAGCTGACCACCGGGAATGCTCTCTCTGCTCACCTCTACTTACTTCTCTGTCATTCATTTATGACAGATTAGATCTCTCCTACAAGAGGCTTTGCAATTCTCTTCATGGATAGTGTTTTTTGTGAGATTATCTCCAATTATACTATATGTGTCTTGTGGTTGCAAAAGTATTGCAGTGTTGTCTCCTTCATTAGAATTTCACCTGCTAAAGGTCATGGATTATATTTTTTCTATTCTTTCTATTCCCAACATTTATTAGAGTGTCTGGTATACAGTAAGCAATAAAGAAATAATTGTTGAGTTATTGCCTGCAGAATGTGAGGCATTTGGTCATTTCATTAAACAAATGTGTTCTGACCAGCTATTTTGTGCAATATAAGTAGAGCCCTGCCTCAGTCAATAACCCCCTTTTCAGGCAGTCTGTGATAGATGCCATATTCCTAGTACTATTAGTTGAGGGAAACCCTTCTTGAATTGTAGCATTCAGACCTGAAGATCATATTTCACATGTACATTCGGGCCATCACTTTCCTAATCCTGAACATTATAACTCTCTTTAAGTTGTATAATACTACATTGCCTTCTCTGACTGTCATATCACATTCTGATGCACCATGTTATTTCTATCAAATTAGAAAAACAAAAAAACCCTGATGATTAAGGCTAAAAGTATTTACTTACTGCTGAAAGATTTTCAAACCAGTAGAATCTTTTTGGAAAACAATTGGTATTAGTATATGGCAAATTAATTAAAGTAACTGTACTCTTTGATTCAAAACCACATTATTTGGAATACCCTCAGAGAGTGTTACCAAAAAAGAAAATGAAAAGTTTTCAGTGAACCTTATACAGACATGATTTGACATTGAAAATGAAAAAGATCCTAGAAATTATTGCAATGTCCAGTAATAAGGACACAAATTAGGGGTATTTTAAAGAAATAGTCAGCTTGATGTAGCGAAATAGTACCAAACTCAAACAGAAAGGGCAGCCACTAAACTAAACTAAATATAAGGATATTGACTTAGAAAATCACACATTATCTGCATTTTTTTCATTTATCTTGTTAAATATTTCCCAATTACATTTTCATCTTGGTGTGGCAATCAGAAGTGGGGACCACATGGGGCCTTTGTGCTATGAGTTTAATCCTTCTAATGTAGTAGATAGAAAGCTGGCTTTCAAATAAAGATAGTCTGGGAAAGAAATAAGAGAGGAAGGTTGATAAAAGGGAGGGCATATTAAGGGAAGTGGAGGTCAGAAGCAAAACTTTAGTGAGGAGGGAAAGGGTAAAAGGAGAGAGAAAATTATACAAAAAAAAAAACCAGAATGGAAGGAAAGACAGAGTTGGTGATCTTAATTGTGAATATGAATGGGAAGAACTCTCCCACAAAACAGAAGTAGCTATCAGAGGGAATTAAAAACCAGATTCCTACATCATACTGTTTATAAGAAATGCATTTGAAAGAGAGAAATACATAAAGAGTAAAGGTAAAAGATTAGGGCAAAATACATAATGTTTCAGCTGAAGTAAAATAAAAGAAGGGGTAGCAATTCTGATCTCAAAACAAGCAAAACCCAAAATAGATATAAGTAAAAGATAAGAAAGGAAATTACAGCTTGGTAAAGAGTGCCATAGATAATTAAATATTATCAGTACTAAACATTTTTGTACCAAGTGGTATAGCATTCAGATTCTTAAAAGAAAAATTAAGTGAGTTGCAAGAAAAATAGACAGCTAAACTATAGTAATGGGAGATCTCATTCTCATTCTCTCAGAACTACTTAATCTAACTACAAAGCAAATAAGAAAGATCTTAAGGAAATGAATAGAATTTTTGAAAAATTAGATAGGAGAGACCTCTGGAGAAAACTGAATGATGGATAGAAAGGAATCCTTTTCTTCAGCAAAACATGGCACCCACACAAAAATGGACTATGTATTTTTATATAAAACTTCACAATCAAATTCAGAAAAGCAGAAATATTAAATGCATCCTTTTCTGATCATGATGCAATAAAAATAATGTGTAGTAAAGGATTATGGATAAATAGTCCAACAATTAATTGTAAACTAAATAATCCAATCATAAAAATGAGTGGGCAATCAACAAATCATAAAAACAATAATTTCATCCAAGAGAATGACAATAATGAGGCAAAATACCAAAATTTATAGAATGCAGCCAAAACAGTTCTTAGAGGAAATTTTATATCTCTAGATTCTGACATGAATATAAAATAGAGGAAGAGGAGATCGATGAATTTTGCATGTAACTAAAAAAAAACTCTAAAAAGAACAAACTAAAAAACCACCAATTAAATACCAAATTAGAAGTTTTGAAAATCAAAGTTGAGAATAAAATTGAAAGTAAGAAAACTACTGAGCTAATAAATAACAAAAATTGGTTTGACAAAAAAATCAAAATACATAAACCTTTGCCTAGAAACAGGATTGAAAAAAACCAAATCACAACTATTAAAAAATAAAAAGGGTGAACTTATGAGCAATGAAGAGGAAATTAAAGCAACAATTAACTAGGAGATATTTTGCCCAACTGTCTGCCAATAAATGTGACAATATAATTGAAATGGATGAACATTACAAAAAGATGGATTGCCTACATCAGGAAGAGGAAATAGAATACTTAAATAACCCTATTTTATTTTATTTTTTTAAAGCTTTCCCTTATTTATTTATTTATTTTTATAATTAATACATTTTATTTGCAAAACATATGTATGGGTAATTCCTAAACATTAACCCTTACAAAGCTTTCTGTTACAAATTTTCCCCCCTACTTCCCACCCCTCCCCTAGATAGCAGGATATCCTACATGATAATTATGTTAGAATACTTAAATCGAATATATGTACAATTATTGCCACACATCATTTTTTTGTTCAGGAGAAATCGTATCTACAAGAAAGAATAATCTGATAAAGGAAATGCAATGCAAGCAAACATCAATAGAGAACAAGAAAATGAAATAACCCTATTTTAGAAAAACATATTGAACAAATCATCAATGAACTCTGCAAGAATTCTCTTCAGGGTCAACTAGGTGGCACAGTGGATAGAGCACCAGCCCTGAAGTCAGGAGGACCTGAGTTCAAATCTGGTTTCAGGCATTAAAACTTCCTAGCTGTGTGACCCTGGGCAAGTCACTTAACCCCAAATGCCTTAGCAAAAAAAAACAAAAACAAGAACCAAAACAAACCTCTTCAGATCCAGATGGATTTACAAGTGAATTATATCAAACATTTGATTAGAAATTAATTCCAATACTATATAAAAATATTTGGGAAAATTTCCTAAATTGTTTTAAGACAGATGTGTTGCTGATACCTAAACTAGGAAGAGTCAAATCAGAGAAAGAAAATTATAGAGCAATTTGTGTAATGTGTGATGCAAAAATCTTAAACAAAAGCAGAGACTACAGCAAATTGTCATCAGCATAATACACTCTGATTAAGTGATATTTATACCAGGAATGCAGGGCTGGTCCTATGTCAGGAAAACTATCAGCATCATTAACCATATCAATAAACAAGCTAACAGAAGTCATATGATTATTTCAATAGATTCAGAAAAAGAATTTGACAAAATACATTCATTCCTAATAAAAAGATTAGAAAACATAGAAATAAGTGGAGTTTTCCTTAAAATAAGTAGCATCTATATAAAAACACCAGCAAGCATTATATGTAAAGAGGATAAATTAGAAGCATTCACAGTAAGATTGGGGGTGAAACATGATTATCCGTGATCACCACTATTATTCAGTACTGTACCAGAAATATCAGCAATAAGAAAAAAAATTAATTGAAGGAATTAGAGTAGGTAACAAAGAAAGTAAAGTACCACTCTTTGCAGATGATATAATGGTTTTTTTAGAGAATCCTAGAGAATCATCCAAAACATACTTGAAACAATTAATAGCTTTACCAAATTTGTAGGATAGAAAATAAAACCATAGAAATCATCAGCATTTCCATATGATATCAACAAAGCCCAACAGCAAGAGATAGGAAGAAAAATCCAATTTAAAATGAATGTTGACAATATAAAATATCTTGGAGTCTACCTGCCAAGACACACCCTAGAAGTTTATGAACACAATTACAAAATACTTTTAACACAAATACAATTAGATCTATACTATTGGAAAAATATCAATTGCTCATGGATAGGCCAAGCTAATATAATCTATTTACTCGGCACCATACTAATTAAACTGCCAAAAATTATTTTACAGAGCTAGGAAAAATAAAAACTAAATTCATCTGGAAGAAAAAATGCATAAGATATCAAAGAAATTAATGGGGAAAATTGCAAAAGAAGGTGGCCTCATTACACCAGATCTAAAATTATGTTATAACATGATGGTCATTAAAATCATTTGGAACTGGGTAAGAAATAGAGTAATGGATCAATGGAACAGGCTAAGTATGTAAGACATACTAGCCAATAACTATAATAATCTATTGTTTGATAAACCCAAAGACAAAAATTGCTGGGAAAACTGGAAAGTGATGTGACAGAAACTAGGCATAAACCAACATCTCACACCCTACACCAATATAAAGTCAAAATGGCTTCATTACCTAGACATAAGGTTTGATACTACATGCAAATTTGGAGAAGAAGGGATAGTTTATGTCTCCATACTGTGGAGAGGGGAGGGATTTATGCCTAAAGAAGAACTAGAAAACATTGTTAAATGCAAAATGAATAATTTTAATTATACTAAATTAAAAGGATTTTACACAAACAAAGCCAATGTAGCCAAGATTAGAAGGGAATCAGAAAGCTTTGATATAAATTTTATATCCAGGGATTGTGATTAAGGCCTCATTGCTCAAATTTATAGAGAACTGACTCAAATTTATAAGAATACAAGCTATTCCCCAATTGATCAAATGGTCAAAGGATATGAACAATTTTTAGATAAAATTAAAGCTATTTACACTCATATGAAAAATACACTAACACTATTTATTGAGACATGCAAATTAAAACAACTGAGGTACCACTTCACACCTTTCAGACTGGCTAAGATGACAGGAAAAGCTAATGATAAATGTTGGAGGGAATGTGGGAAAACTGAGATACTAATACATTGTTGGTAAAATTGTGAAATGATTCAACCATTCTTGAGAACAATTTAGACTATGCCCAATGTCATGGCAAGAAACTGGAAACTGAGTGGATGTTTACCAGTTGAAGAATGTCTGAATAAATTATGGTATATGAATGTAATGGAACATTATTGTTCCATGGCATGATAAGCAGGTTGATTTTACAAAAGCCTGGAAAGACTTAAATGAACTTATGCTGAGTGAAGTGAGCAGAACCAAGAGAACATTGTACAAAGTAGCAAAAACATTATTTGATGATCAAAATTGATGGACTTGGCTCATCTTAATAATACAGTGATTAAAAAAAATAATACAGTGATTGAAGGCAATCCCAGATTTGATCGTCATCCAAAGAGAGAGGTATGGAGTCTAAAGGTGGATTGAAAAATATAATTTTTATCTTTTTTATTTGTTTTTTTTCTACTTGTGGTCTGATTTTTTTGCAGAAAATGAATAATATGGAACTATGTTTAAAAGAATTTCACATATTTAATCTAGATCAGAATGCTTGCTATGTTATGGAGAAATGAGGTAAGAGAAAAATTTGTAGCACAAAGTCTTGCAAAAATAATGTTGAAAACTCTTTTTTGCATGTATTTGGAAAAATAAAATGTTATTGAAAATAAAAACAAATATAAGAATTTATAAAATGCTTTTAATTGTTGTATGGCTGTTTAATATTAAATTTATCATAGAACTTTCTTAGCAGTTGAGGAAATTTCAATCAGAATTACAGTATTGCAAATACATTCAATTCTATAATTTGAATGAATTCAAATAAGGGAAGGGTTAAAAATGACTGAAAAGCACAAACCATCTTTCAGTAACAGGAAGACAAAAAGGGAAAAATTCAGAGATTCAACCACAGCATGGCCATTTGCAGAAAAATCTAGAGCTAAGAACTCATGGTTTGGAATGAGGAAAATGTGGTTTGATTCCTGCCTTTGACACATTACTTTGTGCAACACTGTATTAACTAGCATCTCTCATAAACACTAACTATGCTGTTACTATAACTTTAAGAAATTATATATTTCTGAGAAAATGATAATTTAAATTCAAGTCTGGAGAAACTGTTGCTTGATATGATATAGAGTCAGATATAGAGAGGTTTTCATAACCTATGAAGAAAAATTTTGTAAAAAATTCTTGAAAATGTTTAGCTGCTGGGGGCAGCTAGGTTGTGCAATGCATAGAGCACAGCCCTGAAGTCAGGAAGATCTGAGTTCAAATCTGGTCTCAGACACTTAACCTATCCTAGCTGTGTGACCTTGGGCAAGTCACTTAACCCCAATTGCATCAGCAAAAAAAAAGAAAGAAAGAAAAGAAAATGTTTAGCTGCTCTCCTGAAAAATTTGAATAGGAGAACTGTGCTTGTAAAACAGAGAAGACAATAATTGCAGTGATATAATAAATGTCACTTTTGCTCTGATCATTCTCACAGCTGATATACTGTAAATAAATTATTTTTAATTTATATTACTTTGTTACACTTTTAATAAATAGTATTGGCAATAATGGATAAAATTTTAAGCCTAGGAGACCAAGAATTTGAGATTTTACACACACACATAGATACACACGCACAGAAATATTACACACAATATATAGACAAATAGGTAGATAAATAGTTAGATTTATATGTAGAAAGAAAGAGAGAAAGAGGGGTAAAAAAGTGATGAACTACTGCTGTGGAGAAACAATTTTGCAAGATTCTTCTATAAATAAAATAAATAACTTTTAATGAACTGGCATAAGAACTCAGATATGAATAGCTGAATGGGAAGAAAGAGGTCATAATTTTGGTAACTGGTAAACAAATATCCAGACAGACCTTTGAATTATCTTTAAAATTAGGACAAGAAGGGCAGAGAGGTGACACAGTGGTTAGAGTACCAGACTTAGAGTCAGGAAAACTCATCTTCCTGAATTCAAATCTGGTCTCTAATCACTTACTAACTGAAGGACCCTGGTCTAGTTACTTAACATTTTGTCTCAGTTTTCCTCATCTGTAAAATGAGCTGGAGAAGAAATGGCAAATCCAAGTAGCTGCCAAAAAACCTTGTATGGAATTAAGAAAAGTCACACATGGCTGAAAAAGACTGAAGAAAAATAAAGTCAAGGTGATATGTAAAATGAACCTCCTCCTGCCTCACTGAGGTCACACCAGTTAATGTGTGGTAATTCACATTAACTGGCTAACCTCCAACCTTTGTTAGATATCTAGTGTTGATGGTTCCATTGTAGATACCATCATTTTTTTAACCACTGGGGTTTGGGACCTGAGTCATACTTCACTCTTGATCATCACTCTTACTCACCAATTGAAAAAGTTGTTAATTTACTTCCTCAAAACTCCTTCTGTCCATTCACACTACAACCTCATCATTTCTTACCTAGATTGCTGTAGTCACTAATTGAGCTCCTTAGAGCTAATCCTGCACATATCTTTTCCTTCCTTCATAGAAAAGGCATGTATCCATGTCACTTTGCTGTTCATGAAGCTTAATTGGTTTCGAATTGCCCTTAAAATTGGAGACAAAGCCCTCTGTTTGGCACTGAAAACCCCTTGCAATCTAAATCCAGCCTATCTCTCTAGGCTGATTGCACATTAACCATTTCATGAATTCTATTTTGAAACCAGAATTGCTTTGTGGATATTTTCCTCGCATGGTATTTTGTGTGTTTATCTTTCAGACTTGAAAATTTTTTCCTCCCCCCTGTGATTCTAATTCCTTACTTCCTTGAAATCTCAGCCTTATTACCCCCCACTTAAGTTTTTTCTTGATGGTTCCAGTTGTCAGATTTCCTTAACTCATCTCTTTCGTCTTATTTTGAATACCTATTATATTAACTTATCTTTGGATATACTAAGAACTTCTTAGCCCACAGGTCTTGAGTAAAGTGATTGGTTCTTTGCTTCTTGTGTATCTTTAATGTCTATCAGAGTGTCTGGTACATGATAACCATCATAATAATAGCAACCATTTCTATAGCACTTTCTCCAACCAGGCACAGGGCTTAGCACTTTTACAATTATTACCTCTTTTTACCCTCAAAAACCCAAAGAAATAGTTGTTATTCATAAACTCATTTTACAAAAGAAGAAAGTGAGGCAAACAAATTAAGTGATTTGCTCAGAGTCATCAGCTAGCATATGCAGTTTTGAACTTTGATTTTCCTAACTTCAGACCCAGCAAACTATCCACTCCAATAATAGCTGCCATTAATAGATTTTTGAGTTTTGACTCAAAACATCCCTGGGAGTTAGGCATTTTTATTGTCCCTATTCTACAGATGAGGAGACTGAACCTGAGAAAGATTTAATAACATGCCCAAGCCTAAGTATCCAAAGAAGGATTTGAACTCAGGTCTGTTTGACTTCAAGTATAATATACTGTCCATTCACTATATCTCTTCCTCTCTAATGAGGAAGCAAGATGAAGTGCTTGCTTAAAATCAATCAAATAAATATCAGAGGCAGATTTTGAACATGGGTCCTGTGATTTTTTTGAGTCAGTAAGTTTCCCTATGCTGCCTCCTCAGAATAGAGTTTGTCCATTCATCCCTGATGCTACTATTGATTGTGACTCAGGGGTAGACTTGGGTAGAAAACAGTTTGGAGAAGTCACTTAGGGAGCACAATTAGTCAGAAGACTAGGTGCAAGTGCTCAGTGACTAGTTGTGACCCTTCAGAATACATAGATCCAATCCATTTTATGAGGTTCATTGACGACAATGAATAATCTGATGGGGAAATCAATTCACCCTGTATAGTGGAAGACTCTGCACATAGCATTCTCTAATGATTTGGGGGGAAAGCTCTTTATTTCATCTTCTGAAGGGAAAGAAGGCACATGATTCTGCTACTGCTCACCCTCACCTGCTAGTTACAGTCTGCATTCATTCAGGATTTGTTAAGGAGCATGGAATCCTGGAAAGGGCACTGGTCTTAGTGCACCAAGGCCTCTCTGGCCAGTCTCCCTTGGAGCTTCAGTGTTCTCATAGGGAACACACACACACACACACACACACACACACACACACACTCACACACACACACAAAATGAGAAAATTCAGTGCTTTCCATTTTTCTGGGCAGAAATTTCTGCAGGACAAGAGATGCTAATGCTAAAATTAAAGATTTCTTTTTTTTAGTTGCATTCAATGATGTGGTATATTTGCTCATTCCCTGAGACAGGTGCCCATACCAAATATCTATCCTTACAGGCAAATGTTATTTTCAAATTGACATTTACATGACACCTTAGGATTATCAAAGGAAAACAAAAGCTTTATTATACCTTATGCCATTGACGGATTATTCCCCTAGGAAAAAGCGACAGTTATTTTCATTTTCCCATGAAGAAACTGAGCCTCAATGAACTATAACAGACATTGCTAAACTTGGCCAAACATAGCTAAATATAGCTAAACTTACTTAGTAAGAACTATTGTTTAAGTTTTATGTAAGAACTATTATCATCATTATCATAACTGTTAATCAGGACCACACATAATAATTGCTTGAGGCTAGATTTAATTCTAGATCATCGTTCCTTTAAGCCCAGTACTGAAGAAAGGGATGCTGCTGCTTCTAATACTAGTTACCCTTCTACTTGGGCTCATAGAGTATCAGGCCTTTCCTCTATCCTTTTCCACATTAACAATTACAGTCAGAGCAAGAAAGACAGAAGGATCTTGGCTCAGACAATAAAGCAAAGGCCAGGGTCTTCCTGCTTTTTAGACTTGAGTTGTCACAGAAAAGATTCACTTGGCAATAACATGGTACTTCCTAGTTCCAAAGGGAGGGAAAGAATTTTTTAATGCATTCTGGGAAAATGGTACAGTAGCTCAGAAATTTCCATGCTCTGCAGATGTCCTCCACAAACAAAAAGAAAAACAGCACAAAATGAATAGAGAGCAACAAAAATACAGGGACCAAGCAATTGTCCTAAGACAATTTGAGAGGGCCTTAGAAAAGTCAGGACCTGCAGGTGCTGAGATTTGGCCTGAGTGCAATGTAAACCCCACCCCCTGATTCTACAATTGGTAGACCTCAGAACCTTTCACTGTGAACTTTTACCTCAAAAACTTTCATCTGAGAAAGAGTAGATGACTGAGTAGAGGACTACTGAAGGATCTTGCCTTCTCTCCTCAACTCACCCCCTGTTTCCAAGAGCCAGGACTAGTGGTGCTGGTCAGAAGTGGTCCCAAACTGTGACAGTGGAAAAGGAGAGTGAACAGCTGTCCTGTGAGTGCAGTATCCAAGGAGCAAGAATATTTGGATGGAGCCCAAGTTATGGCTCAGGGGAGAAGGAGAGGAGTTCCTCAAGGTGAGCTCCTGGATAGAATACAGGAAACAACAGTAAGGAGGATCTGAAACCTAGGAAAACATTATCTACAGATTTTAAGGATAGATAAAAGAATAAGAAGGATATGAGAAGAATCACAGACAAAAAGATAGGGAAAGTCCCAGGAGCTTGGGGCTGAGTACTCAGGCTTGTTCTTCTATTTCCTAAAATGAAAGCCCACACACATGTCCACTTACTGGTGTGGATTACAAGCCTTGTGTGGATGTTCAACTCCTGTGAAACTCTTCACTGCCATTAAGTATAGAGGGAAAAACCCACCAATGACCAGATCTCCATCTCTGTGAACTCGTGGGTTGATTTGCTCAAAGCATGGAAAATTTTCTTTCCTGACTAAAGAAGAAGGGATGTTCAGGAGCAGGAAAATGGTCACCAGAAGGGACATTACAGCGTGTGTCCTGAGCAATGTCCCAAAGTGTGAGATCATGTGAGCAAGCAAGATGTCCACATTCACTGTTTGAGTCCCACTTTAATGGGAAAATCATTCTTTGTTGGAGAGATGCCTTATTGGAACAAATGTCCTGTCACTGGTCTGTTTCAGACACTGAAGTCAACCCAGCAGGAGTCCATTTGCTGTCCAGGAGCCAAGGTGCTGAAAACAAGTAGCATTTATAATCCTACAAAACATGGGAGCAAGTATGGCTCCTAATTGGTAAAGGTGCAAGTTAAAGAATGAGCCTGGGGAATATTTCTGTCCAGGGTGCTGCACCTGCTTCTCAGCCTCCCAGGAAAAACCCAAAGAATAATATGTTTGCACATCTTCCTCCCTCTTGTCAGCAAATTCTCATGGTAATCAGACAGCCTGCTGCCTCAAGGACACTTTTTGAGTCTTGGAAACTTTTGTGCAGCTAACAGCATTCAGGGAAGGACAAAAATGGATCAGCTGTAATCAATCCCAATTCCCTGAGAAGGGGAAGAGTGAGCTTACATCAGTGGAGCTGCCAGCCTCCTGGGCAAGCCCTAACCTTCCTTGAATTGGGAAGAACTTGCCTTCCCACCTCAGGGCCTGTAAAACCTCAGTTAGGCCTGTACATGAATAGACTGCTCACACTAGGCTCAAACTTGCCTGAACTAAATACTGACCTCAGTGGTGCTTGTTTCAGTTTTGTCATCATGGTAATTTCTTAAGGTCAATGACAATTTCCACGGTAGAACCAAAGATCTTTGAGGGCAGAGTCTCTCATTTGGATCTTTTTATCCCCATCACTTAAAGCTACTGTGTAGCTAGGGTGGACACTTAATCAATCAATGCTTGTTGATTGATGTAATCTAGGCAGCCTTTCTTGGCCCCAATTCCAACTCTCCTATTGCTAGTATCTTTCTTTCTCTCTCTTTTTTTGGCTGAGTCAATGGGGGTTAAGTGACTTTCCCAGGGCCACACAGCTAGGAAGTGTTAAGTGTCTGAGACCAGATTTGAACTTAGGTCCTCCTGATTTCAGGGCTGGGACTCTATCCACTGCACCACCTACCTACCCCTTGTATCTTTTTCTCTTAAAGACCTTTCTTAGTTTACTCTGTATAGACTCTGCATTGATTTAGTTGTCACCTCTCTCCCTGTCACAATGTGAACTCCTTATAAGTGGTTGTGGTTCTCTTTATATACTTTGGGCTTGGCACAGTGTCTGGCTCATAGTAAGCTTGTATTTGCTGACTGTTTCATTTCTGCCCTGGTATCCCCAGCACCCAGCTTAATGCCTACTAAATTTAATAATTATTGGTGTGGCTTCAATGACTGCTGAGTTAGTTATCTTTCAACTCTAAAATTATATGATTGTGTCATTTCCAGAAGCCACAATATAGGAAGGAAGGTGACAAGCTAGAGTGTGTAGAGAACTGTCAGGTTGGCCACGCACCTAGAGTTTTTTCTAATAAAGATCACCTGTCTTAAATGAAAATGCTGAACCTGGGGACTATTTGGGTGCACGTAACCACTTAAAACACGTATTTGAACAGCAATAATGAGAGAGGAATGAATTTTAGTTTTCTTGACCCCTGTTGAACTAGGATAAATGAATAGAAGGTAGAAAAATGACAATTTAGGCTTGTTTAAAGAAAGGGAACCTTTTTTATCTTCATAATTATTCAAAAGTAATGTGCTCTACTTAAGTTTGGAGGTCTCTATGCCAAAGCTGGATGACCATTATTGGGATGAATATAGAGGGAATTCTTAGTGTAATCAAAGTTTGACTGGATGGTGTCCTTCAGATTTAAGGTGTCCTAACTCAGAGATTCTGTGAAAACTGAGTCCTCTAAGACAATTGTCTCTAGTATCAGGTAGAGTTTACAAAGGACTCTTATTTGCATATCTTCTCCAAGAAGTTTCCTCCCCACTACTCTGATCGAGTACATCTTACCATGGTCAGAAAACTCTAAGTTTGGCAAAATCTCTTGGACAATGAGACTTCAGACTTTGGCTATCCACAGCATACCCATTTTATTATGAAAGAGAGCTTTTAAGCAGAAGGGCACTTTCAAAGGTCTCCAAAGTGTAAAAGTTCAAAGAGTTATAGCATTTCTTATTCAATGGGTTCTCAAAATTCCAATGGAGAATTAAGTGTAACACAAACATAAAATTGTACCATTGATTTAAAACATAGACCAGAAATAGAAGAAATGAAAGATGTTAATCTTTTGTATTTATATGGAACCTGGTAAATTTTTTTATTATTGCAACAATATAAGAGTAATAATAATTATATGCAGCCTTAAACTGTGATTAGTGAAACTTGTCATTTGAGGAAAATCTTATAGCACTATAACTGATATTGTTCTGAGTTTTGAATTAAATATAATTGTCTGATTGATCAATGATGGTAATACACAGTTCAATAGAAATGCCACGAGTTCCTCAAAGGGGGTGTGATTACATATTTCCACAGATGGGATTGTTTATATCTTGGTGAATACAGTTCTAGCTAAGGAACATTTTGACTCTATTTTCCCATTGTGCCACTTCATTTTTTGGATATGAATGCTTCCCTTCTGGTTAATCCTAAGCCTGACTATGATATGCTGAAAATAAAATGAAACTTTATTCTAAGTTGCCACATTTTACCTGAAATCAAGTAGAACTAAGAATGCTTTATTTTTTTTTGAAGAGTTGGATATGAATGAATGACTGGATCGCAAAATAAAAACCATTTTGAATATATCAACTGAGATATCAGAGGGTCATTCTAAAAGAGATTTCCTAGAGGTAAATAGCAATGTAGGACTAGAATTCAGTGGGATTGTTAGGAATGGATAAAGATCTAGAAATCATCTGAATAGACAATTGTCCTCGAGGTTACAGAAGCTATGAGAGCCTTAAGGAAGAACATAGAAAGAAATGAGTAAGACCAGAAGAGAGCCTTTAGGGATACCTATATTGATGGGATTGGAAATGGATTGTGGGCTATCCTAGGTAATGGTAGTGGGTGAAATGCAGATCATTCTAATATTAGGTCACCTGAAAGACAACAGCTAGAAGAGAAAACACTCTCTTTTGACTGCTTTTGAATCCATCTCACATAGTCTTTGTTCCAAATACCTCAGGAAGTCTTGTGACTTATTGTCCTTATTTGTGACCCCAGAGAAATTTCCTAGGTACATAATGACTATGGCACATCATTACTATGTCCTGGAGATATCCATGGTTAAGAGGTGGTTCTTCAAGGAAGAATGGTGTTACTAAGGTGAAGTGTATAATGTATAGATTGATGGTCATGTATATGAGACTACTAGATGTCATACTGTATAGAACACTAGGCTTGGAAAAAGGAAGATTTTTGTTCAAATTCAGCATCAGACATTAACTAGTGTGTCCCTGGGGACACATTGTCTGCCTCAACTGAAAAAAGGGTATAATAAAAGCATTCAATTCCAAAGATCGTTGTATGGATCAAGTAAGTTAGCATTTCTAAATTGCCTTGTAAAACCTAAAACTCTCTTTGACTGCTAGTTGTTATTATTTTTAATTATAATTGAAATAATTTTTTACTTTCATTTGCAACAATGATGACTCATTTAAACTAATACAATTTATCAGGATAGTGACCATATCAGTTTAATCACTGGGGTGAAGAAACAAAACATTCCCTGCAATGATTAACTTAAACCCAAAGGAATGTAGCCAGCCCATTGCCCAGGCCATGGGCTCACTCTATCAACTTCCATTCACATTGGCAGGCCAAGTTCCCAGAAGACAACAACATATTTCTCCACTGAGGGGTAATTCTGGGAGATTAGATATGTCTTTCAAAGACCTTTGCTCACCAGTCCCTCCCATGAGTCTCACAATTATGGATTGTTACTTGAAATCAATTAACCTACTGGAGTTAATTGGCATTTCAAGATAGATAGGTATTTACAGGAAAATATCTATAAAAGAACCATACATACTTAATATGTAGGGGATTTCTTGCTGTCTAGGGAGAGATTGGGGGGAACAGAGGGAGAAGAATTTGGAACACAAAGTTTTGCAAGGGTGAATGTTGAAAACTATCTTTGCATATATTTGGAAAATATGAAGCTATTCTTAAACTAATATTTATTTAATAAGGTCATATAATAAGAATAGCTGGGGCCAGCATTCTTCCCAAGAGTTAGTAAAAAAAAAAGCAATAACTCAAGGTCTCACATTAAAGGAGAATTCACATAATCATATAAATCCTATTAATTTTGCTATTATTCAATTTAGACAATCCAGATTACATTATTTGTGAAAACTCAAGCAGCTCTAATAAGTAAATGAGTGAAGCCTGTTTTATAAGGTACAGTATTTTCCTCAGTCTTGTGATATTATGATATGAAAGAGATCTTGAGATTTCCAAGGACATGCCAGCAGGGTTCAAGTAAAATGAAAAGACCTAGAGAGAAGCCTGACAGAGTGGGAACAAAACAGACCCAAAAGTTGGACCCAAAGTTCCTCAAGTTGAGGAATTTTCTTCATCATAATTCCTAAGCCCCAATATCACTGTAAACTCACATAGAAAGGGAAGGGGGACATTGCCAGCCATGCCAATGACAGGTTTTATTGAGGGATGAATTTCATTACTTTCTTGTCTCAGAATATTGGACTTGAATAGAAAAGTCCTCAACTCAAGTCCTGTCTGAACACGTAATAGCTAAATGGCATCTGATTGCACAATGGATAGAGTTCTGGGTCTGGAAACAAAAAGACTTAAGTTCAAATCTTGCTTCCATCGATTCCTTCCTGTGTGACATTGGGAGAGACAATTAATTTCTCTCTGCTAAAATTTCTTCCACCATAAAAGGAAGATTAATAATAACATCTACCTCAAAGCATGTTCTAAAGGTCAAATGTATTTACAAAGCCCTTAGCACATTGTGTGGCACATAGTAAGAACAAAATTAAACCTCTATCCTTTCATCCCTCCATCTTGTGTAATGCTTAAAAGTCAGTTTGCTTCAAACAAAGAGGCAAGAGATGTCCAAGGCTCCCTACCTATGGGAATCTGTAGAACTTCAGCAGTGTCCCCATCTGTATAGAAAGAGCAGATGTGGATCCTCCAATGCCAGTTATCAACTTGTCCTATCTCTCACAACTAATATTTGGCTGTCGACCTGCTAAGACAAACCCAGGAACTACGTGAACACAATTACAAAACACTTCTCACACAAATAAATTGTAAAAATATCAAAAAAACTTATTTTGAAAAAAAGAATAACTAAGGATAAATACTGATAATTATGGAAAGAGCTACATGAACAGAAGTAAAGAAAATAATATATACAATATTAAATAATAGTAATGACATGTAAAATAATTTCCCTATTTTTCTTTTGATTAAATCTATTTTAGTTTTAACTTTACTGAGATTATGATTACTAGTATCTACCTATGTCACCTAGATACCATAAAGTGCTGACACAAGATTCAAACTGAGGATTTTCTGAGTCTAAATTCAGCACGCTGAGAAAGGGCTGTCAGAATAGAATTCATACCTCAATAGAGCTAGCATATCATCAGTATGACAGGCAGTGCCCTATTCTCTTAGGATCTCAGCTCTCAGTGTCACGGGGGCTCAGGAGTTAACATCAAAAAATTCCTCACCTGGTGACTAACTTTCTGGTGATGTTTGGTCCATTTCACTCAGTCTTCTTCTTAGGTTTTCATTTTATTTTAAAAATAATAATAGCTTTGTATTTTTCATACTACCTTGTTCCATTAATCTTTAATCTACCCACATCTAAAAGTCTTTCCTTCATTCTCTTGCTGCGTCTTATACTCTTGCCTTCTTATTTCTTTCTGAATTTAGAATACTTTTATACCCTTCTAGATATACATATTGTTCTCTTATTTTTAACCATTCCTAATGAGAATAAAATTCTATTAGTATCCATTTCCCCCCCCACACTTCCTTTTTCTGCATCACTCTTTTTCTTCCATGCCTCATTTGCATGAAATACTCCTATTTTTTCTCCCTGTAATTTTTATTTTTTTAGAATCAACCTACCATGCACACCTCAGACCAAGCCTTTCTTTCCAACGACCCAAATATTGATGACAGTTATAAGAATACTGATAGGAGAAGCAAACAATTTGAACTTATTAATTAATACTTTGTAATTGGTCTTGATGTTTTCTTTGTGTTACTTTTGGATATGATATTCTATTTTGTCAGAAGTGCCTGAAAATCTTTCAGTTCATTAAATCCCCTTTTTAAAATTAGGAACTGTACTTTGCTCAGTTAGTTTTACTCATTCACAAGCCCAGCTCCTTTGCCATACAAAATATAGTATTCAATAACCTATGGTCCTGCAATATAGTAACTGCTAGGTCTTCTTTATTGTAGTTTCATGATGTTAATATTTTTCTTATTGCTTCCAATACTTTTTCCTTAATGCAGGAACTTTAAAATTTGAATATAATATTCTTTTAAATTTTCCTTCTGGGATCTCTTTCAAATGTTTATCAGTTGATTTTTTTCTTCTATTTCTGCTTTATATTCTTGTTCTAAAACTTCAGGGCATTTTTCCATGATAATTTTTTGTTATATCAAAAAAAAAGATTGATCATATTTTTCAGCTAGTCTGAGTATTTTTATATTATTTATTTCTTCTTGATCTTATTTCCAGATCCTCCTAGTGGAATATTTCATATTCTTTTCTATTGTTGCATTCTTTTTATTTTGTTTTATTGTTTCTTGGTGCCTTATAAAGTCATTAGTTTTCATCTTACCCAATTCTAGCCATCAAGGAATTATTTTCTTTCTTAAGCTTTTAATTATCTATGTCAACTTGGTTGATTTTCTTTTCACAATTTTCTTGATTTTCTTGGATTGTTCTTATTTTTCCCTAATTTTTCCTTGATTTCTCTTATTTGATTTTGAAAGTCCCTTTTAAGTTCTAAGAACTCTTTTAGTACTTGGGACTGTTTGACATTTCTCATTGAAAAAGGAGTGACTTTTTCAGCTCCATTGTCTTCTCTGTTCCATTTCTTCTCTATCCTCATAGTAATTATTTATAGCTAAGCTCTTTCTTTTTTGCTTACTATTTTTATTTTGTTTTGGGCAGTTACTACTTTATTCAGATTCTAGTCCTGGGGTTCAGGGAATGATTTCTCAAGGCTCAGGTCCTTCTAACTGTGATCTTCTGAAGTTTGTCCCAGGGGCCAACCTTCTAGGGCTCCCAGTACTACAAATGTTCCTTGTGATTCCTTTGATGGCTGCCAACCACAGCTGTCTTCTCTGCCCTGGAACTGATGCCAGGAATATGCTCTCTTGCAAGTACCCACAGTCAGCAGGGTCCCTGTACCTCTGCTACTGTGCTCACTAGTCAGATGGTAGATCATTTTCGCCCATAACTGGAGCCTAGGATGCTACTGTGCTTGGCATCCCTCATCAGTGCAAGGTTATTCATTTTTTTCCTATTCAGCCTTCAGACCCTGATATTATCCTGAGGTCAAAGTTCTTAAGGCTGGGCTACCTCCCCAATTCACCCGGCTCCAGGATTTCTTGTTTACTGATTCCTTGGATGCATTTTTCTTTGAGATTTTGCTTATTGATTGTTGAGGGCCACAAACAGTAGAGAGATCCCTAGAAAAGGTATAAGACCCTTTTGTTCTTAGAGAACTTTGCTTATTAAGTTTGGCTCAGCTTCTCCATTCCCCCTGCAGCTGGCAGGCCTTCTGAGAAGTCAGGAGATGTGTCTAACCTTGCTGATTACTAATACTAAGAATCTTTGGAGAAAGGCATGATCACTGACTTCTAAGAAACACATCTGGAGAACATCTGCCAGATGTTCTATTATCTGTAATCTGCTATTTGAATACCTTTGTGTATACTGTATTGACTATTATTACAATTCAGAGGTAGTAGTAATCTAATTGAGAACTTAGGCATATGTAATTAATTACATAAACCTTAGATACATGTATATTAGCACTGGTGTAATCCTAAATAAATTGGACTCCTGTTTTTGCTCCTGAGTGCCTCCTCTTCATTCCTTGTCCATGAATCAGGGCACGGGGCTGGCCCCCATTGCTCTTCCATGAGCGGATCTAGAAAATTGTTGTTTTCAAATGATTTTCTTTTCTTGACTTTCTGTCTTGTGTTTCCCTGCCACCACAGAATTTTTTTTTAATTTTCAGGTTCTGTTGCAGGATTTGTTGATTTCCCAAACTATATCTTGATTATAGATTTTGTGTTAATATAAGGTTTGGCTCCCTTTGGAGTAGGGAGAGAACACAGTTGCTACCCTGGGCTTCTTACATTTTGACGTACTTACAATGCTTTCAAGGTTTTGTGGGGATTTCTGATCGTTATTCTCCTGGTCTGCACTCTGGTCCTTACAGAGATAAGTCCTCTCTGCCATATAATTTGAAATTGCAAATGCTCTTCTCCACTCTGCAACTGGGCAAAAAAGGGGCAAAGATGCACCCAAAGGGTAACTGGTCCTTTCTGCTCAAGTATTTAGTCCTCTTATCATCTGTGGGATGTTATAATCCCAGTAGTAATCCCAGGACTATTGCCACTGCTGTTCTCACCACCTCTCCATCCCACACAGTATTCCTGGAAACCCACTATTCCAATCAATACAGACCTTTCCTCATCCTCCTAATATACTCTGGGCCGGGGGAAAAATCTCATTTTTTTTCTTAGTCATTCTTCTCAGAATATGATTTGACACATTTTTAAATTTTTTAAAGGGCTCTGTTTGAAGAATTCATCATAAGTACTCATCTCACTCAGCCAAATTGGCTTCTGCATCCTATAAATTTTTTTGTTTAGTGTTTCTTTACTTTTGGGAAGGAAGAATGTGATTCTTAGTAGAATTTAACACTTTTGTTGGGATTAATCCTTCCACCGACCTCCAGCTCAGATACTGGGGATACCTTGGCAGCTATCTAGACTCCTCTCATATATATTCTGGAGGCAGTGACCCATGAGACCACTCCAGCAGATCAATTTAGATGTGATAAGTGATGAACTAAGGTGCACACTGTATGAGTAGAGAGGTTTTGTACCATGACCCTGGAGAATATGGAGATTAGGACTAGGTAGTGGGCTGGCCCTCCTAACTGGTCAGAATGCAGGAAGCCCAGAAAGCACTGAGCCATAATAAACAGGAAAAAGATGAGGTTTTGCCCCAGCATATCAAGCAATGCATGAAAGGTGAAGTGGAAGTGATAGATTTCTTTTTGATATATTGTCATTTCAGGACTCAGTTGGTGGCCTTCTACCCATCACTGGATGACATTCCTCTTCCAGCAATCACCAGGGATCCTATTCCTTTAAAGTTCTTTAAAATTCAAAGTTCTTATTTTAATGTTTACCACTTCTGCTCACAGTACCCTGCCAGCATCTGGTCACTGTATCGTACAGAATTATAATTCATTTTGCACCAGGTTGAAAATTTTCTAGTAATGGCTTGGGCAATGAATTAAACTTGAACCCTAATTTTGGTGGTCTAGGATCAAACCTCTAGCCTTCCTAGTTACTTTTGACTACTACTGAACATAGAATAATGGTGTGTGAAGAGAATGATCTTCACTAAAACTGGTCTTACGCAGTATTTTGGGATCTGATCCTTATGGGCTCCCTACCAGGAATAAGACAAAGTATAAGAAAATACTCAGACCTAGAGTGTGTGAGATTGAGCACTGAGTCCTAAAATAAGGTCCATTTATTCATTAAGTATACACAGTATACCTAAAAGAAAGAAGAGTCATGGTTTTTGTAGTAAGAAGACTTGCATTTCAATCTTGGTTCTGCCTTCTTGTAGCTGTGTGATCTTAGGCAAGATATTTCATTTTTGTGGGACCCAGTGTCCTCACTGATAAAACAAAATATTAAACTACATGACCCCAAGGTCCATTTCAGGTTTATAATTCTAGGAAATAAACAATCAAACTCATAAATTCATAAAACATTTATTATGTGTGCACTGTGAGAGAAGCTCTGTTTAGCTGCAGAAAAACAAAAAGAAAAAAAAAACAGGCATTGTCCTTAAAATTTTTTAAATTATAATTTGGTACTTAAACTAGGCAAATACATATAATACAAAATAGAATGTGGATGTCTCTTGTTTCAGTGCAAGACTTTCTCTAAGGCAAACTTTATAAGGAGTGACGTCATTTTTCTTAGGAAGAAATGACTGAGCTAGAATGAAGAGAGTCAGGAATTATAGTGGCAAATAGAACAGGGGAAAAACAGAAAATTTACTTGTAGATGGAATTGGGTCCTTAAATGATGGCAGAGACAGGAGGAAGGGAGCCTCTGCAGGTCAGGAAATCAGGGAAAAGGCAATGAAAAAAAGAAGCAAGATAAATTTAGCCAGACAGCATTAATCCCTGGAAAATCCCAAGGATGACCAGAACTGAGGTAGTGAGAGGAACAAAAGCTTTGGTTATTGCATCTTCAAATATAAGGAAAATATCTGAAGGTTGCTGTTCCATTAAAAGCAATGGGAATGAAGAAATAAATAAATGAAAACAATGCAAAGTCATATAAAATATTCCAAGTCATTTTTGATTATACATATATTAATTATATATTATTGATTAGAGAAATGCAAATTAAAACAATCCCGAGGTATAAAACATTTATACCTATCAGATTGTCTAAAATGACAAAAGAAGAAAGTGACAAGTGTTGAAGAAAATGTGCAAAAAGTGGGAAACTAATTCACTGTTGGTAAAATGGTGAATCACTTTGGAGATATATCTGGAATTATGCCCAAAGAAGTTAAAACTATTTACATTCTTTGACCCAGAAATCCCACTATTAGTCTTTTTCCAGAGATGATTACAGAAAAAAGACAGAATTTCTATGTTCTAAAATATTTTATACTATCTCTTTTTATGGTGACAAAAAAGTAGATATTGCAGAGATGTCCATCAATTGGAGAATGGTTAAATGTGTTGTGGTTTATGATTATAATGAAATACTACTGTGCTATAAGCAATGATGACTTCAATAATTTTATAAAAAAACATTGCACAAAATAAAAAGGAAAATGAGCAGAGCTAAGAGAACATTAAATACAATACTAGTAATGTTATTTTAAGGATGACTCTGAGTGAATAAATTATTTTATCTTTTCTTAATATCCAAATTAATTATAAAGGACACGAAGAAAAAATATGATCTGCATGGAAAAAAAGAACTGATAAATAGAAGCATGTAGAAAATGGTTTTTCCCACATACATATGTAAGTGTGTGTGTCTAATAGTAGCTATTAATAGGATGGAGACAGTGAGAAAAGAAAAAAAGAAAAGAAATTTACATGATGCCATTGTTATATATTTGAAAGGAATAGGAAATCATGCCTAATAGATTTCTAGTGTCATCTTAAATTATATTTTCACTGTACTGTGGTATGGAAATGATTGTTTTATCCTAAATTAATTTTTTACTAGAACGGCAGGAAAAGGTCAAGAAAAAGAACTCAACCAGTTAAAGTGGTTCATTATCACCATGATAATAAATCCCACATATTTGTGGCTGAGGTAGATATCTTATCCAACATTTCTCATGCCTCTAGAAGAGCATTTGGAGAAGATTTCTTTGCTATGGAAGATTATTTATCCCTTAACCTTTCCAATATGTTTCTTTCTGGCCTTAGTAGGATCACATAGCACTTGGGAATAAATATGCAGCCCAATAAGCCAGCACTAGAAGCCCAAATGGCAAAAACCTCCACAGCCACCATGGTCTTGCCCTTGGAACTATTATATGTAGGAAGGAAAGAGATCCAGACACTGCAGAAGACCAACATGCTAAAGGTGATGAACTTGGCTTCATTGAATGTGTCAGGGAGGTTCCTGGCCAGGAAAGCCACCATGAAACTGCCCAGGGCCAGGATGCCCAGGTAGCCCAGGACACTGTAGAAAGCAAGGACAGAGCCCTCCTTACACTCAGTGATGATGTGGCCAGGTTCAGAGTGAGTGTCGGTACCTAAATAGGGAGGGGAGGTCCCCAACCAGACCCCACATTGAATCACTTGGATCACAGAGCAGAGGAAGACTAAAGTATTAGACACCTTAGGTTGCAGCCACTTCCTCATCCTGCTGCCAGGTCTTTTGGCCTTGAACGCCAGAACCACCATGATGGTTTTGGCCAAAATAGAGGAAATTGCCACTGTGAACACGATTCCAAATGTAGTTTGTTGAAGAAGACAGGTGACTGTGGTGGGACGGCCAATGAAAAGCAAAGAACTCAGGAAGCAAAAGATAAGAGAGATGAGAAGCGTGTAGCTGAGGACCCGGTTGTTGGCCTTCACAATGGGAGTATCTTGATGCTTCACAAAGATAATGAGGATCAGAACTGTGAGGAGAGAGAAGGAGAGAGCCAAGCAGGTCAGAGTCCATCCCAAAGGTTCTTCAGTATTGAGAAAGGTCACTAACTTTGGGAGACACTGGTCTTTCTCTCGGTTAGGATATTGATCTTCTGGGCACTTCACACAGTTGTCCATATCTACAATTTAGCAACAAAAAAGGCTTATATTAAGAATCCATTCTGTTCCAGGCTTTGTGCTGGGTAGTGTGGAACCAAAGACAGAAGCAGAACACTCCCTATCCTCAAGGAACTTTTGTTCATTGTACTGGTGCAATGAAACACACACACACACACATACATACATACATACATACAAATGAATAAACTCAAAGTGATTTGAGCAGTGCAAGAGAACCCAACTGGGAAAGATTTAGTAGAAGGGAAGATTTCATAAACCTTGAAAGAAGATAAGGATGTTAGGGGACAGGAAAGAAGAAACAGGAAAGAGAGATAAAGAGAAAATAAAACTATCCCTATTTGCTGATGACATGCTAATCCTAGATAATCATCAAAAATATTAATGGAGACAATGAATAAAATTAAGTTGCAGGTTCCAAAATAAGCCCTCAAAAATCTACAGTATTTCTCTAACTCTTAAAATATCGGGACATTAATGTATCAAAGCACCCAAAATGCTGCCATGGATTCAATTATACGTTGCTCCACAAAGTAATAAAGGCCAATTTAAACAACAAGAAGAATATTCAGGGTTTATGATTAAGCCATGCCAAGCACTACATAAGGTTAATTTTACTTGTTTCATCATTTTCTGTTGAATTTGACATTTCATGATTCCATTTTGAACTTTCTTGGTAAAGATATTAGAATGTTTTCCCTTTCTTTCTCCACTTCATTTTATGGATTAGGATATTGAGGGAAACAGGATTGAATGACTTGCTCAGGATCATACAGCTAGTAGGCATCTGAGGTCAGATTTAAACTCAGATTTTCCTGACTACAACTCTATCCACTGCACCACCTAGCTGCTTAAGTGAAAGGATAAGTTTCAACTGTAGAGTTTCTGGGATATGTGAGATTGAACAATGAGAGTATCCAGATTTGAATCAGCAACTGTAATTACACTTTTATTGGGAATTCAGTTTTTAAAAAAGAAATTCCCGAAGCATTTTTTGAGAAAACAAATTTCATTTTAAAATACTCCCACAACACAAAAAATACAAGTAAAGAAACTTTTCTTTGACCATATCAAAATAATAAAAAGGGCATACCATCCAAGATAATTT
Source organism: Myrmecobius fasciatus (assembly GCA_023553655.1). Lineage (NCBI taxonomy): Eukaryota > Metazoa > Chordata > Mammalia > Dasyuromorphia > Myrmecobiidae > Myrmecobius > Myrmecobius fasciatus. The sequence goes on along the minus strand of JAJPUD010001311.1, from coordinate 322,877 downwards.
ACACTTGTAAAGTTACACAAATAAAATTATCAAAAGAATACTTGAGAGAATTCATTGAGAGAATATGATGAAAAAAGGAAATGACAAAAGTGATGAATATAGAGTAGAACAGAAAGATATACATGAAATGTTGCAAAGTGAAGAAAGTTGAGCTAAGAAAAAAGTATGCATGATAACTAAAACAATGTAAATGGGGAAAAACAACTAAAAATCAAAAGTAAATGTTGCAAAATAATAGAAAACAGAAATGGCTTGAGAGAAGAAAAAAGAAAAAATATTGCCATCTCATCCTTTCGCAAAACCAAAAGGTCCACAAAGGACCACAAAGAGTATACAATCAATGTATTTGCTGCCTAAAAAGACAAATGCCAAAGCTGAAGCGTAAATACCTTTGCAATATAATGACTTGATGAGACTCATTGGAAAAAAAAAACACTTATGTTGGGAAATAATGAAGGCAAAAAGAAAAGTGGACATCAGAGGATGGAGTAAAAGATTGTATCATATGAACAACAGATATGAACTGAAACAGACTTTGAGAGGTAGTAATGGATAGAAGGTCCTGGTGTTCTGTGTCAATGAGATCATGAGATCATAAGGAGTTGAATATGACTGAATGACTGGACAATGAAATAAGATCCGATTTGAATGTGCTGATTGAGATGTCAAAGGGCCATTTTAAAAGATATGTCCTATAGGAAAGTTGAAATGTAGGACTAGAGTTCAGTGGATTAATTAGGAATGAATAAAGAGATCTGGAAATGATCTGAAGTTTGTCCTTGAGGTTAAGGAGCTGATGAGAGCTCCAAGAAAGAGCATAGGAACAAATGATGAAGACCAGAAGAGAGCCTTTACGGATATCTATTTTGATAGAATTGGATATGTATTGAAAACCATTAGGCACTTGAAGCCAGTAACTATTTTCCTCAGGATCAATGACACTCCCTATCATTTCTTCATTACTTAGTAAATACTGATAAAATTGATTTGAACTACACAAAAAAACTTTTAAAAATTAATCAATAGGTAAAAGGTGAACAAGGGAGAAGTAGTCACAGAAGAAAAATGAGGTAAGGGGCAGCCAGGTGGTGCAATGGATAGAAGTCAGGAGGATCTGAGTTCATATCTGATCTCAGACACTTTACACTTCCTAGCTGTGTGATCCTAGGCAAGTCACTTAACCCCAATTGCCTCAGCAAAAAAGAAAAAAAAAAAGAAAAGTGAGGTGGCAATTTTCTATCCATATTGGGGGATTAGTTCAACTGTACAGAACTTCAGAGATATAAAAAAAAATAATTAGGCTGAGAAAAGACAATTGGGAGTAGCAGGTGAAGTCACTGCTGATTTTGGAGAAAGCAGTTTCAATACTATAGTGATACCAGAAGACTGATAGAAATTAAGGAAATTAGAAATAGCACTTTGTCAATGAAAATGAAAAGCCATATCAAATGACAACTTGATGGGATGACAGGATTATCTGAAATTGTGCTATTTTAAAAATAAATGAGAACAGGAAATAGCAGTTAGCCATAGAGGAGAAGCTAATAGAAAAGGGAAACCTCTAATCAATAGATAAATGATTAAAGGTTATGAACAACAATTCACAGGAGAAGAAATCAAAACTATCAAGAGGTGAAGGGAAATGTTCCAATCACTAATAATAAGCGAAATGTGAATCAGAGCAACCAGGATTTATCACCTCATAGCAAAATTCACTCCCATCATCTACCTTATTTCTATTGAGAACATCATCATTCTTCGAGTATCCCAGTATGACGTTCAAACACTCACTCCTTTGTTTGGAAATCTCTCCATCTGGGCACGGGGCACAGTCAAAGCAGCAGACAGGTTCTCCCTCCTTGGCAATTTTCCTGAATCCAGATCTACAGTGCTCAGTGCACACAGCTTGCAGGGTCTAGGCAGTAAGAAGTGAAGAGAATGCATTAGGGCCTGGCTCTGTCCTGCACAGTGGAAGTTTGGTGCATTAATCATCACTAATCATTAATTAGGAATTAATGATACTAGTTTAGAGTGGGGAAAAGATGTTCCTGATATGGGTCTTTATTCACCATTTAGTGTTTGTTGTTGTGGGGAAATGTTTTTATTCAATCCCTAGCACTCATCACTGAGTTATACATATAGCACTTTATCAATAAACATTTACTGAGCACCTACTACTTGCCAATAAATGAACATACAAAGACAAAGAATCCTTAAAGAGCTTATATTCTAAAGAAGGAAAGACCATGTATGAAATAAATATGATGGAAATTTTTAGTAAGAGCATCAATTGGAGAATCTAGGGAAGGCTTCATGGCAAAGGTGGCACTTGAGCTGTGCCATAAAAAGTGGAAATTCTCAAAAAGTGGTGAGCAAGCATTGCAGGGGTGGAGAAATGCTAAGGTACAGAGACAGAAGATGAAGTGTCATATCTTGGGAAAAAGGGAAAAAAACCTAAGTCATTTTGGCTGAACTATATTGTGTCTGAATGGGCAACTTGGGTAGTAAGCCTAGGAAGGCATCAGAAGGACAACTGGTATAGGCTTTCAAAAACCAAGCCAAGGACTTTATATTTGATCCTGATAAATTTGTATTAGAGATATGTTGAGATTTACTGAATGACAATCAGACTGATGATTGGGCAAAATTACCTTGACATTTGCATGGAAGATGGATTAAAAAGAGACTGACATTAGAGAGGGCATTGAAGGGATTGTTGCATTATATGCTTCTTGAATTGGATTGGCCATAGGATTGATTAGTCCATCTTTGAACTGTGCTGGGTACTTGTGACATGTTAGAAACCTAGAAAATCAGATTTGCCCACTTTTATGGCAGTTTCCCCAAAAACCTACTTCCTACTAACATTCACCTAGGATAGAAACTCAAAAGTTTGCAGAGGTTTAAGAAAAAGGAAGTTGTTGAAAACAATATTCAACTAATTAAATTATTTTTAAAACAGTGCTACAGGAACTGCTCTTGAGTGAAATGAGCAAAAACCAAGAGAACATTGCACATAGTAAAAACAAGATTGCGTGCTGATCAACAGTGATGGACTTGACTCTTCTCAATGATGCAGTAATTCAAGGCAATTCTCATAGACTTAGTATGTCAAATGCCATTCACAGCCAGAGAGAATATTACAGTAAGTGAATATGGATTAAAGCATCACATTTCCACCTTTTTGTTTGTTTCTTCGAGTTTTTTCTGTCATGTTTTTTTTTTCCTTTTGGTTGAATTTTTCTTGCACAACATGTCAAATATATAGATATGTTTTATAGAATCACACATATTTATCCTGTATCGGATGACTTTGCTGCCTTGGGAAAAAGGAGGTAAGGGTGGGAGGGAGAAAAATGTGGAACAAAAGGCTTACAAAAATAAATGTGGAAAATGATCTTTACATATATTTGGAAAAGTAAAAGACTACTGAAAACATTTTAATTATTCTTTCTTCAGATAACAACTATATGAAAAAATAACATTGAAAAGAACAAAAACAAAAAAACAAAAAATAATAACATTGGAAAGACCAATTATCCAGGAAAGAGACTCTCCAAGAAAAGATCCATTAAAAAACCCTTGGGCTCAAAATTTTTAAATAGAACATAAAAACATGCACATTAGTTGTTTAACTGTTCTTGTTTATTTTCAGAGAACCAAAATGACATCACAATTTTGGAGTCAAGATACCATGCATCTGACTCTGGCTGCTCAGACTAAGAAGTTCAGAAGGCTCTATCAAAAATACTTCATGTGAACTATCTGAAGTGGAGATGTCCCCACATTTGTGACTCTCACATTGCTTTTGACCTGCTGCAATTCTGCTTCATTCATAGAGCATAATGCCTACTTTGATGCAGGCTCATGATGTCCTTTGATAGTGTCTGCCATGTCATGTAATCAATTCCAAAGTTCTTCAGAAAGAACTTGAGAGTTGCCCTGTATTATTTCTTCTGATCTCCATGTAAAAACTTACTTTGTGAAAGTTCTCTGAAAATCTTTTTAGGCAAGCATACACTTGGCATCCAAGCAATGTACCCAGACATCAAAATTGCATTCTCTGTAGTCGCTTTTGAATGCTTGGCAGTTTAGCTCAAGAAAGGAGCTCAGTATCCCACATTATATGTTGCTGGAAGATCTTCAGAATCTTCCTAAGACAATTCAAATGGGAGCAATTCAGTTTCCAGGCATGGTGCTGATCCAGGCATACAACAATGAGATCACTACAATACTTGTATGGACTTTCAGTTTGGTAGACAGTCTAATACCTCCTCTCTCCCACATTTTCCCTGAGCATCCAAAACACTGAACTATCTCTGGCAATGCATATGTCTACTTCATGTGTAGTTCCCTGGAAAGTATACTGCCAAGGTAAGTGAACTCAGCTACAGCAATCTCCACTTACTACAACCCACGTTTCCACGTATGGATGGTGTGGTGCTGCTGGTGGAGAACCTGTGTTTTCTTAGTAGTAAAATTGTTAGACCAAAATTAGCAGAAGCAGCAGAATTTCTCCACACTTTGTTTCATCTCAACCTCAGAGATTGCATTAAGTGCACAATCACCTAAGAACAAAACATGAATTGTCCCTCCAGTTTAGTCTTGGCTTGTAGCCTTTTCAAGCTTAGCAATTTACCATCAGTACAGAACTGACCTTGATCCTCTTTGAACACATCGGAAAACATGACTGAAAACATCATGTTCTAAAATATGGGAGCAAGCACACAGCTTTGCTTCATTCAGTTGGTGACTTGGAAATCAGGAAAGTATAATTCAGCATCCAGAATCCTTGAAATCATGCTATCAGGAAACAGACATATAATACTGATGAATGTCTCTGGTAAACCATATTTAGGCAATTTTCTACAAGCCATCATGACTGACAATATCAAAGGTCCTGGACAGAATGAACATGGTTTATAATCCTCTGCTCTGCTCCTGGTATTTCTTCCAGAGCTTTTGGGCAGCAAACACCATATCAACCATTTTTCAGCCCTTTTTGAAGCCACACTAACACTCAATTAGTGGATGTGGGACACATATTACCTGTGTCACTCAAATTCTGTCTGCCTCCTCTCCTTTCAAAGACATAGAATATTACATGTCAATAAGTGCTGCAAGAGTGCATCCCCAAAGCTTCGTTGCATTTAGATAAACAGAAGAGAGTGTTGGTGATGAAGTGGTGACAATATAAACGAATCTTCAGTAATTCACCAGCATTGTTGTTGTTATTCCAACTATATTCCTCTCAAGGACTATTTGTGACATCTGGGAGTCTACACTCACATTAAAGTAATCTAGAAATCTTAGCTTGATTTCTTTCAGCAGAATAATGAAGAGACTTCAAGTTTCATAAAATGTTTTTCTTGATATCATCAGTATTCATCCTGGGGGGAGCATATGCATTAATGATGGGGACATGGATTTTTCCTAGAAGTTATAAATGATCCTGTTATTCAGGCACATGAGCCTGCTGACTAGATTAGTTGGGGTTACAAAATCTATGCCAGTTTCATAGCACTCCCGATCACTGTGGCCATTCTAGAATAACCTATGTCCAGTTCTAGGTTCAGTAAAATGCCCTTCATTTGACAGACTTGTTGCAATCAGGCTGCTATTTGGTTGCAATATCTGCTGAGTGCTTTCACAACAAGAGCAGTTTGTATTTCAGGTCAACTGGATTTCATGTTTTCTGAAAGCATGTGCATTTCCATGTGCTGGTATTGAGTGGAACTATCTTTGTCAAAGTTTTTGCATGTGTTTTTTATGTTTCAAACACAGAGTAAGATCCCTATTTGCCCCAATAAGCATACTGGGGTTAAGTGAAACAGACAATTTTTAGGGTTCCTTTTCTAGCCCTTTTGTTAGGTAAGGAGGTAAGCATTGCAGTGCTTTACAAAGGCTCTCAGACACAAAGAAGGATGCTGAATCTCACTGCTTCTTCAATCCAATTAGAAGAAAACCCTATAGCCTGTGCTACCTATGTGTCATATCATGACTACAGCTCACACCGGCTGCTTAGTCACTTACCTGTTGCCATAGAACTTTGTAAAAATTGTAAAATGGTATGGGGGATCAGATGGTGGGCAGAAGTCCTGAAAGGGATTCAGCAGTCTTTATGTAAGAAGTACACATAAGAAGTATACAAGACAGACAAGTACAATGCACATTACAAGCACACATTAAAGGAAGTATAAAGAACTTTTGAATAAATTTGACTTTATCTTTTTCTTTGAGATATGATGATGTGGGGCATAGAACTAGAATATGGCTTTGAACATGTAACCTAAATCAAAAGTAAAGACAGATTTTGCAAAGGTTATGGAATATTATTGTATATTTTTAAGTATATACTCATGTGAGTAAAACATAAGGCATGAGAGGGAAGGATAGTGTAGAACATCTAGAAGGGGATCAGTGAAATAAGAAACAGAAATGCTCTAATAAGAGGAATAAACTACAGACTATGTATTCAGAAGAACACAATCTATATAAGGATGGTTGGATAGCAGTGCAATAAAATTATATTGAATAAAGAACCATGGAAATATATGCTTCAAACTAATTGAAGACTAAGGAACTTAATGTTCAACAATAAATCATTAAAACAATAATTCCATTAAAGAGGATAACAATAATAAAACAACATATCAAAACCTGTGCAATACAACAAAATCTGCAATCAGAGGGAGAATTATATTGATAAATGCTTATATCAATAAAACAGAAAAAGAGCAATGGATTAGGTATGAATTTTAAAAAAAGAAAAAGAGCAAATTAAAAATACCCAATTAAACACAAATTGGAAATTTTGAAAATTAAAGATGATATTAAGAACATTGATAGTAAGGAAACTTTTGAATTAATAAATGAATCTAAGAGTTGATTTTATGAAAAAAAAATGCCATAGCTTAATGAGATTTTTAAAGAAGAGAAAACTAAATTACTATTATTAAAAATGAAAAGAACAAATAGGCTATTAAATCAAATCAAATCAAATCAAAGAAATCATAAGGAGTTATTTTGCCCAAAATATGTCAACAAATTTGAGAATTTCAGGGAAATGAAAGATTATTTATGAAAAAAAAAATTTAAGTTGCCTAGATTAATAAAAAATGAAATAAATTATCTAAATAATCTTACTTTAGGAAAAGATATTGAACAGGCCATAAATCAACATCTTAAGAAAAACCTTTAGAACCAGATGGATTTACATTTAAAGATCAACAAATTGATTTATTATTATTTAAGTAATAATAAACATTATAACAATAATCAGTATTAATTAATTGGTTATTATTATTGTTGGGTATGTTATTATTTTAATTACTCATTTTTCTTCTCAGTACTAGCAATAAAAGAAAAGAGAAAAATAGCTGACCATGTGGTAAGTGTGAATAAATGATGAACTAAATAGAATTAAAGTGATTGAAAACATAAAATCACATTTCTTTTTTTTACTGACCTTCAGATCAAGCCAGTTGCTATACATCTCCTTATCACAAATGGTGAATTCTTGACCAAGTAGAGCCTGGCTGACAAAGTGCCCCACTTTCACCAGACCCTCATCAGAATTAGACAGCATCACAAAGTTCATGATATCATATTTAGCCACAGGATTCTTCTCATCCAAAACCACCTGGTCCCCAGCAGTGTTGTTAAAGTAAATATTCTTCAGTGATGAGTGAAGCTAGATGTGGAAATAATTTAGTCACATCCTCACATCCACAGGCAGGAGAAAACAGGACCAATGGGTCTGGCAAGAAACCTTATAGCATATTCATTCTTCCATTTACACATTCATTAATAATTCATTCATACAACAAATATTTTCTATACTGTAATTTTTCCATTCAGCACTTGAGAGGGTGTCTATCACTTTAGCCCTGCTTAAGAACCCATGCTCTAAAATGAGGACCCCTAATTCTCCCATGCATTTCTAGTTAAGATTGCCATCCATGTTCACAAAGATATTTTTGGAAACCTGAGTTTTATGCCCACAGTTGATTGGCACTGAGAGGGTTTATACACAAGGCTCCATGCTAAGAAACATAAAATGAGAAGGGGGGATTACCTGAGTACAACTAGCACTACATAGGGAGGGGAATTAAGTTTCATCATGTTCCCAAACCTAATAAGTCGGTCATTATTTTTAGCTAATTTAACCTGTACTCTACATTTCATCCAGAGTACTCTCCTAGACATCAGGTTTCAGAAATCCTTTCCTTTACTCTGGGGGTAATACCTGGTCCTTTACAGAAAAAGGATTCATTACAATAATTTGCAGTTGTGGGTAGGTTTTCAGTATGATGTTATATGCATAAATCTCTAAGTGAACAAACTCTGAAGGATTCCCCATATTTCATAGTGAGTTTCTTGAGGAAAGGGATTCTATTTTGCCACTTTGCATTTCCAGCACTTATGACAGCAGACAGTAGGAGATGGTTAATATATATTTGTGAAGTGACAGATATGTCCACCTGTAAACCAGGGGTTTCTAAGGAAAGCTAGGGCAAACACCAATGCCAGGGAAAGCAGGAAAACAAAGAAAGAGACACTCGTAAGCTGGGTGATGACAAAGGACATTACATTAGGAGGTGGTGATATTACCTGCCATGGTTGAAGTTTCCAGCACAATTCATCTCTCATAGATTCCATTTCTGAAGTTCTCTGGAGCATTTCATGGAGAGCCCAGGCCACGGCATACACAGCATTGTAGAGGAAGTAACTGAGGCTAGACATAGTCATGTCAAAATAGTTCAACTGTAGCATCTCCAAGGAAGCATTCAGGGCACAGTCTTCCTGCTCAAGTTTTGCTGGTTCATCTGGACATTCAAATGCTGAGACCCAGAAGCTCTTAAGGAAAATGTCTCCTGGGTATTTGGCTGGGGTGACTGTCCTAAGAAATGCTTTGAAACCAGGAATCTCATTTGTCTGCTGTGAAAATATGAGAGCTCCAAGAAAAGTATCACCATCATTATGGTAGGGCCTCATGGTGACATCCCAGTGGGATGTGATAATCCAAATCTTCCAAACTCCAAAGAAAGGTGGCTGAGAATATCTCAGGATCATCAGTGAGTCTGAATCACCATGAATGATGATCACCTTGGCTGATGATGCTAAAATTCTGGGCATGAAATCCATCTGGGATTCAGCATGGCATCTCTCACTTACAGGGATCTTCTCTGTGAAGGCCACACAGGCTTTGGTCCTTCTCATCTCTTCTCCCATGTCCCAGAGAAACTTCTCACCTCTCATGTCACCTGTAACAATCAGGCCCACCCAGGTCCAGCCAAAATGTAACAGCAGCTGGGCAATACCCAGATGCAGAAAGGAGTCCTTATGGGCCAACTGGTAGAGGGAAGGAAACCGGGCCTTGTCACTCAGGGCAGAATCAAATGGGCCATAGCTTATCTGATTGAAAAAGAAAGATGGATCTTGATGGACTATGTGAAAGTAAGACTGGTGCATAGCAAAAAGTCTCAAAATGTTACCCAATCTACCTAGCTTTGTTAGGGATAAAATAGAGTGGGCTTAGATAATGGTACTGGGTGAAATGCTGATCATCCTAATATTAGGTCACTTGAAAGACAATAACTAGGTGATAGAACACTCTCATTCTGCTGCTTTTAAATCCTTCACTACACTGATTCCCCCATAGCCTCTGTCTCAAATTGCCCTTGTTTGTGACCCAAAAAAAATTTCTTGGGTAAATCATCATCACTATGGCACATCATTACTATATATTGGAGATGTTCATGATTAAGAGGTGGTTCTTCAAACAAGAATGGTGTTGCTAAGATGAAGTATTTAATATATAGATTTATGGTCACACATATGAGGTTGCTAGGTGGATAGAATACTAGGCCTGGAGTCACTTAATCACTGCTTCAATCGAAAAAAAAAAGAAAACAATAATAGCATTCATTCAATTCCTAAGATTGTTATAAGGACCAAATAAGATAGTATTTCCAAATTGCCTTATAAAACTTAAAGCACTATTTAACATCTAAGTTATTATTATTTTTAATAATAGTTGAAATAATTATTTCACTTACATTTGCAAGAATGATGATTCATTTTAAACTAATACAATTTTAAGGATATGAAACATACCTGTTTCATCACTGGGGAGAAGAAACTTCCAACTTAAGCAGGTCTGAACATTCTCTGCAACACTTGTTTATAATTACCTAGAGCATTGTTAGTTAAGTGATTTACCTAAAGAAATGTTGCCAGCCCACTGACCAGACCGTGGGCTCACTCTCCTGATCCCCATTCACACTGGTTGGTCACATTCCCAGAAGACAACTGGGTACTTCTCTACTGAGGAGTAATCATGAGAGATTGGGCATGTTTTTAAATGGGGTTGCTCATTAGTCCCCACCATGAGTCTCACAACTCTGAATTCTTACTTGATACCAATTAGCCCACTAGAGTTCATTAATATTTAATAATAGTTATTTAATAAGATTATGTAATTAGAATAGTTGATACCAACATTCCTCCCAAGAGCAAATAATAGCACACTCTAACATTTAAAGAGTTCATATTTAAATTCTCTTAACATTGGTTTTTGTTTTCTTTCTATTTAGACAATCCATTTTGTTATTTGTGAAAACTCTACCAGGTCTAATAAGTAAATGATTAAATCTGTTTTATAAGTACAGTCTTTTTGCCAATCTCTTGGTGTAAAGATGCAAAAAAGACTCTGATGTTTGCCAGGATATGCCAGCAGGGTTCAAGTTAAAAGACAAGACCTAGGAAGAAAGCTGACAGAGTAAGAACAAAGTGGACCAAAATGTTTCCCACCAGATGAGGAATTTACTTGACCATAATAATTCCTAAGCCCCAGTATTACTGTAAACTCACACAGAAAGGGTAGGGATCACTGCCAGTCATGCCAATGACAGACTTTATTGAGGCATGAATTTCATTACTTTCTTGTCTTGTTGGACTTGAATAGGAAAGTTCTCAATTCAAATCCTGTTTGAACATATAATAGCTAAGGGCATCTAGTTGCACAATGGATAGCATTTTGGGCCTGGAGACAAAAAACAAAAACCTTAAGTGCAAATCTTGCTTTCTGTGTGACCTTGGGCAAGTCAATTGCTTTCTCTCTGCTACAATTTCTTCAACTGTAAAAGAAAGATTATTAATAACACTTACCTCCCCATAGTTCTAAAGGTCAAATTCTATATTTGTAAAGCCCTTAGAACACTGTGTGGCACATAGTAAGCACAAAATAAAATTCCCCTCCTTTCTCCCCTTTATCTTGTTTGATGTTAAACAAGTCAGTTTACTTCCCAAAAAGGGACAAGAAATGTCCAAGACTCTCTACCTGTGGGAATCTGTAGAGTTCCAGCAGGGTCCCCATCTGTACAGAAAGAGCAGACGTGGCTCCTCCAATAACAGCTATTGCCTTGTCCTGCCTCTCACAATTATAATTTGGAGTACTCTGGTCCTGCCCAGACAGCCACCTGAGGGAGCTCTCCATGGTCCTGGAATCACTATGATAGGTGTTGTAGATGTGAAATCCCAGGGTAGTATTAGGGAGCAGCCAAGGGTCTCTGTTGATCTCCTCCACAGCAAACATCAGGGTCAGAACCTGCTGATAATTTTTGTGCAGCCACCTGCAGGGAGTGGGGAGAAGATCAGAAGCCAGCAACAAGTTCCATAGAACTCATGGGCTTGAAGGAGACACAGTCTAAGATTAGATCACAGGGCCCAGAGCTGAAGCAGCCTAATATGTTTTACAAACACCTCCTTTTCACATCACCTGCCCCTCTTCATTATGGACCCTCCTGAAAGTTTGAATGTGGATAATTGAAGGACTCTTGGCAGAGTCCTTGGCATGTAGTAAAAAGTGAATAAATGTTTGCTGAATGCCTGTAAGATCTGAGGCACTCAGTCATTTAATTTAACAAATTTAATTTCTCAAATTTTATTGAGAAGTTACTATATGAAATACAATAAAAAATTAAAGATGGAGATTGGAGCGGCCAAAGGAAAGGTGCTATGCATTTTAACTGATGCTAAAGAAAGGAGAATATCAGCGATGAAAAGAACCATCTATACCCAGAGAGAGGACTGTGGACCACAGCATAGCATTTTCACTCTTTCTGTTGTTTGCTTGCATTTTGTTTTCTCAGTTTTTTTTTCTTTTTTGAGCCAATTTTTCTTATGCAGGAAGATAACTGTATAACTATGTATACATATATTAGATTTAACATACATTGTAACATATTTAATATATATTTGAATACCTGCCATCTAGGGGAGAGGATGAGAGGAAGAAGGGGAAGATTTGGAACAAGGTTTTGCAAGTGTCAGTGTTGAAAAATTACCCATATGTTTTATAAATAAAAAGCTTTAATTTAAAAAAGAAAAGAAAAATCTACAAAAGAAGATACCCATTTATTTCTTCTATTTTTTAGGTATATAGGACTCAGGGTCAAAGCTGAAGCATGCATTTTCTGGATATGGCTATTATGTGGGTCTGTTTTGCTTAATTAATTATTTGTTTCAAAGATGTTGTGAATATTTAATGGAGGTTGAACAAGAGAACTATTTCTGATTTTGCAAACAGAAAAGAAGTAAGGGTCATTGAAACATTTTTGAAAATACATAAAATAGAAGGAAATAACTGAACATATTATATACCTGAATAAGCAAGCTTTTCTGTTCTATTTTGTTTACATGAATGTTCTTTATTTATGGGCTTGAAATAAAAAAAAAACACAAAAAAGAAAGAAAGGTGAACATGAAAGAGTATTTTTGTGCACTGGTGAGTTCTGGGGCAAGGGTGTTGAGAATGCCATATTCAGGAAATGTAATTGCTAAGACTACATCAATATGGAAGATAGTAATATCTCCTCACCTCTGGCCTTCAAGAGACACTGGAGAGAGAGCAAGATTTTCTGTATAAAGCCAGGTTTTGTTTTCCTTTGTAGAAAGCCATTAAGAGGCAACTTATCCTGCACTGCTTTTCCTGCCCATTGACTTTTCCACGTAAACCAGCTTTAAATCATCACCACTCATTTTAGTTCTTACTTATTACCCCAGGGGTTTTCCTGTCATTCACATCAGCACCATGTCCTATCCCTAAAGTACTACTGCACTACCAAACCTGTTCACCCTCTGTAACACACAATCCCATTAGGCTCATTCTAATCTAAGGGTGCATTGTAGCTCTAAGAAGTCAAATTCATGGAGATTCTCTCTTCAGAAGGTTCCTGAAGTCTAGGGCTTGTTGGTACCTAAACACGTATAATTGTGGCAATCTATGGATTCCACCATCATCAACCTGACTGGGGCCCTCTTTCAGAACTGGTTATGAATTCTTGTCCCTTCAAGAGAGAAGTACTTGCTAAGATCTTCCATGCTGAGAAACTTTTGCTTGGTTCACACAGGAATCTCCTGCAACTATATAAAAGAGAACTGACCATTGAGCTAAAAAGGGCAATCCACTTAGTAGACTTTACAAGTAATGATTTTGTCCTGCCATTTTTTTTTGTCTTTCTTTATATGAAAGAACAGGTACCTGGACAGACTTCTAGCAAGCAGCAGACAACAGGAAGTTAAATACAGGAAATAAGATCAAAAGCTTATGATTTCTTCATTGTGGGAACTTCCTCCACTCATACTAATACAAACTCCCTAAAACTAAACTTACTCTTAGAGAGTCCCTTGATGCTCAGAGTAATCCTTGATATCAATTATATCAGAGATGACATTTGGGCTGAAGCCTTCTATGAGCTATGTCCAGTTTTTCATTGAAATTCACACCTCTCACTCCTCTGCTGTGTCTAAACATTAAGGCAAATACTCTTATAAATGTAATACAAATGTATTTGATATGGATGAAAAAGCAGCTATCAAAAAGGGTAAACGTGAGAAGTAAAAAGACAAAACCCCAAAAAAAACTTTATATACATTTTGCAATTTGATGGTCACAATCCTTCAGCAAAGAAGCATCATTATTTTCCCATTTTCATATGATAATACTGAGGCTCAGCAGGTTTAAGGGACTAAAACAGGACATTGCAAAGCTTAAAGTATTATATAAAAGCTATTATCATTTTAATTATTACTATTGCTATGAAGCATACCTAACAATTAACTTAGGATGGATTTGAACGCAGATCTTCTTTCCTATAAGGTCAGCACACCAAAAAAAGTGATTGTCATTGCTTCTAGGATAGACCAAAGAATGATAAAAATACAAAAAGAATTACAGGCAAGGAGACAGGGAAATTCCCAGGAGCTAGGGGCTGAGTATTGAGGCTTGCTCATCCATTAACTAAGATGACAGCCCAGGACCTATCCACTTACTGGTGGGGATTGCAGGCCTTTTGCGGATGCTCAGTTCCTGTGAAACTCTTCACTGCCATTAAGTACAATGGAAAAAACCCACCAATGACAAGGTCTCCATCTTTGTGGACCCATGGATTCATTTGCTCAAAGCACGGGAAATTTTCTTTCCTAACTAAAGAAGAAGGTATATTCAGAAGTAAGAAAAGGTTCATCAGAAGGAACATTGGGGCCTCTGTCCTGAGCAGTTTGCAAAATCCTGAACCTAGGAGTACTCAAGACATCCACGGCCAATGCTTGAATCACACTTTAATGGGACAGTTGTTCTTGGTCTGAAAAATGTCTTCTCTGGACAGGTAACCAGACATTGGTCTCTTTCTGACACTGAAAAAAAATGACAGAATTCCAGCTTCTGTTAAGGAGCCAATCTGCTATAAGTAGGGATCATTAATAATCCTTAAAAGTAAGTAAGTGAGTATGACCTCTAGATGATGAAAGTGCATGTGTCAAGAGAGAGCTCTTGGGAGCATTCTTGCCTGGGGCTATGCACCTGCATCTCAGCTTCCAAGGGAAAACTTAAAGAAAAAATATGTTTAGACATCTTTTTCCCTTTTCCCAGCAAACACTCATGATCATCAGGCAGCCTGTTTTCTCAAGAACACTTTTTGATCCTTGGAAACATTGCAGCTGTCACAGCAAAACTGTCAGAACTCAGAGAAAACTTTAAGATCAGGTGTGATCAGCCCAATTTACTGAGAAGATGGGACAATGAGTTCATGCCAGTGGGGCTGCCAGCATTCTAGATTAAGCCCTAATCTTCTAAGACTTGGACAGCACATATCTTCCAAACTCAGAATCTAGGAAAAAAACACTCCCAAAAGTCATACAAGAATAAAATATTCACAATAGGCCAAGCTCTTCCTTGCTGCTTGGACCACACACTGACCTGAGTATTGTCTGCTTGGATTTCATCATCCTGAATATTTCTGGTGGTCAATGTCTCTTTTCCTGAGAGAATGGAAGATTATTTAGGGCAGCAACTTTTGTTTGGATCTTTCAGTCCTCAGCATATAGAACACTACCTGGCCACAGTAGACACTGTCTCCACTCCCAACAATCTCACTGCTAGTGTCTTCCTCTCTCAAATCCCCTTCAATAAATTCCATTTACTCTATATAGACTTTCTATCTGCCTAAATGTACTCATGTCTCTCCTATTAGCACATAAGGTCTTTAAAGAGCTCTTTTTCATATCCTTTGTGTATATGGCACATAGTAAGTTTGTAATTGTTGACTGTTGTACTGAAGAAAAACCCTTTTTTAAACATCATATTTTCACCTTTATTTTCTTATTCTTCTTTCCCAACATGACTCACATGGAAATATGTAAAAAAGTGAAGGCCCATGTATAACTTTAAAAATTTAAACAAAAATTCTTATTAAAAATATTAAGGGAAAAAAGCATTTTGATATTTTGATAGGTGATGAAAATAGTGCTTTATTGTTCTAATTGAAAATTACAAGTTCTTCATTTTTGCCTTGATCAAAATTGAGATTTCCAAGGTACATGCACATTTTCTCATTATGTCAAATAAAAATTTACTAATTTCTTTTCTTAAGACCTTATAAATTTGTTATTTATTCCATTTCCTTTTGGTGACATAGCTTCTAATTCATCTAGGCAATTAAGCACTAAATCATTCCTAACAAACATACCTAGCTGGATAAAAAGCTTCAAACTTAAAAACCACTTACCCTATTTCAAAGATAGAATTTTTACAATTGCTTTGGTTTTGTTTAAGAACTAAGTATTTTCAATGGTGATAAACTGGAACCATTCCCAATAAGATCAGGGGTGAAACAAGGTTGCCCACTATCACCATTACTATTCAATATTGTATTAGAAATGCTAGCCTTGGCAATAAGACAAGAAAA
>JAJPUD010001311.1:261115-306227 GCA_023553655.1 Myrmecobius fasciatus | reverse complement strand
TTCAATATTGTATTAGAAATGCTAGCCTTGGCAATAAGACAAGAAAAAGAGATTAAAGGAATTAGAGTAGGTCATGAGGAAACCAAATTATCACTCTTTGCAGATGATATGATGGTCTACTTAGAGAACCCTAGAGAATCAACTAAAAAACTATTAGAATTAATCCACAACTTTAGCAAAGTTGCAGGATACAAAATAAATCCACATAAATCATCAGCATTTTTATACATCACCAACAAAATGCAACAGCAAGAGATACAAAGAGAAATTCCATTCAAAATAACTATCGATAGTATAAAATATTTGGGAATATATCTGCCAAGGGAAAGTCAGGATCTATATGAGCAAAACTACAAAACACTCTCCACACAAATAAAGTCAGATCTAAACAATTGGAAAAACATCAAGTGCTCTTGGATAGGTCGAGCAAATATAATAAAGATGGCAATACTACCTAAACTAATCTATCTATTTAGTGCTATACCAATAAAACTCCCAAGAGATTATTTAACTGAACTAGAAAAAATAACGACAAAATTCATCTGGAAAAACAAAAGGTCAAGAATTTCAAGGGAATTAATGAAAAAAATGCAAATGAGGGTGGCCTAGCTGCACCAGATCTAAAACTATATTATAAAGCAGTGGTCACCAAAACCATTTGGTACTGGATAAGAAATAGAGTAGTGGATCAGTGGAATAGGTTAGGTTCACAGAACAAAATACTCAATGACAATAGTAATCTAGTGTTTGATAAACCCAAAGACCCCAGTTTTTGGGATAAAAACTCACTATTTGACAAAAACTGCTGGGATAATTGGAAACTAGTCTGGAAGAAATTAGGCATTGACCCACACCTAACACCATATACCAAGATAAGGTCAAAATGGATTCATGATCTAGGCATAAAGAATGATATTATAAACAAATTAGAACAATGCAGGATGGTTTACCTCTCAGACCTGTGGAGGGGGAAGGAATTTGTGACCAAAGAAGAACTAGAGGTCATCATTAATCACAAAATAGATAAGTTTGACTATATCAAGTTAAAAAGTTTTTGTACAAACAAAATGAATGCAGACAAGATTAGAAGGGTAGCAGTAAACTGGGAAAATATTTTTACATCCAAAGGTTCTGATAAAGGCCTCATTTCTAAAATATATAGAGAATTGACTCAAATATATAAGAATTCAAGCCATTCTCCAATTGACAAATGGTCAAAAGATATGAACAGACAATTTTCAGACGAAGAAATTGAAACTATTTCCGGTCACATGAAAAGGTGCTCCAAGTCACTATTGATCAGAGAAATGCAAATTAAGACAACTCTGAGATACCACTACACACCTGTCAGATTGGCTAAAATGACAGGAAATAATGATAACTGTTGGAGGGGATGTGGGAAAACTGGGACACTGATACATTGTTGGTGGAACTGTGAACGGATCCAACCATTCTGGAGAGCAATTTGGAGCTATGCTCAAAAAGTTATCAAACTGTGCATACCCTTTGACCCAGCAGTGTTTCTACTGGGCCTATATCCCAAAGAGATTTTAAAGGAGGGAAAGGGACCCACATGTGCAAAAATGTTTGTGGCAGCCCTTTTTGTAGTGGCAAGAAACTGGAAATTGAAAAGATGCCCATCAATTGGAGAATGGCTGAATAAATTATGGTATATGAATGTTATGGAATATTATTGTTCTGTAAGAAATGACCAACAGGAGGATTTCAGAGAGGATTGGAGAGACTTGCATGAACTGATGCTGAGTGAAATCAGCAGAACCAGGAGATCATTATACACGGCAACAACAGTACTATATGATGATCAATTCTGATGGACATGGCTCTCTTCAACAATGAAATGTTTCAAACCACCTCCAATTGTTCACTGAAGAAAGCCATATACACCCAGAGAGAGGGATGCGAAATGTGGACCACAACATAACATTCTCATACTCCTTGATTGATGTTTGCTTACATTGTGTTTCCTTTATCTGATGTATCATTTATGTAGATAAGATTTTTCTTGCACAACAATGATAAGTTTGGAAATATGTATACATATATTCGATTTGCCAATATTTTAACATAATTAACACGTAGTGGATATCCTGCCATCTTGGGGAGGGGTGGGGAGTTGGGGGGAAAAATTTTGTAACGGAAAGCTATGTAAGGGTTATTGTTGAAGAATTACCCACACATATGTTATGCAAATAAAATAAAAAAAAGAACTAAGTATTTTCTGTCTTCAAAAAAGAGAGAAAATGACAGGAGCATGCTAGTTTTGTGAAAATTTCACAGTTAATCCTAGGGAGCTATAATCCCTTAAATCTGCTACGATACTGCGTCACTGATTTTAAAAAGAATGAAAAGGAAAAAGAAGAAAATTCTTTTAATTTGTCCATTTGTCTTCCCAACTTGGAAAGAATCAGGAATAAAAAGACAGTCAATATACATTTACTATATGTCAGGCATTGTACTAAGCACTGGGGTATGCAAAAGGGGCAAAAGTCAGTCCATGCCCTCAAAGACCTTGTAACATAATGGAAGACCTCATAACTTTGAAACATCTGAGAGAAAAATCCTCCCATTTCCCTACCTGATTTAAAAACTTATCCTCAAAGTTTGATCAAAAGGTCAATAAAAGTTCCTGTTTGTTGGGAAGGAAAATATAGCATAAAATTGGCAGTAGAATTTTTAAAAAAGATACCATTTATTGGTGAAGATTGGAACATAATCAACAAGTTCAGACTTAGACTCTTACTTTCTGTGATTTTTTTTCAGTTTCCCAAAAGAAACACAACAGAGATTTATTTAAAAACAGATTTATTTTATATGAGCACTGGCTCGTGTCAGAATTATATCATTATTTGGCTAAAAAATATAACAGATGTATAAAGAAGACTGATACTCTAATCAAAAATGAGGCTTACCTCAGTTTTATATTATTAATGATAGGAATTCTCCTAACTGCTTAAGTTTTATATTAACTTAGACACTAAACAGAAAAATTAGACAGGAAGGATAATCAAGAACATAGAGTAATCAAAAACAACAAGATGACAATCAGACAGACAAGTCTCTTGCTTATTTATCTGAAGTAAATAATGCAAAAGGGCATTGGGATTGGAAACAATCATAATTATTCCCAGGTATTCACCCATAAATAAAAGAGATCCTCCCATGGAAAAACGAAGTTTTCCCAGGCAAAAGCAATAAAAACAAGATGGACAATATAGAATTAAAGAATCCTCACTCCTCTCTACTGCTTTTGTTTTCACTTCAAGCCAAAGGAAAAAGATTAAAAATTGTTTTAATTATACCTTTTTATTTTCAATATATATATCTATATCTATCTATCTATACATATATAGACATAGATAGATAGATAGATATAGATATATGGATATATATGGATAATTTTAGACATTCACCCAAACACAACCCTGTGTTCTAATTTTTCCTTCCTTCAACCCATCCCCTTCCCCAGTCAGCAAGTGATCTGGTATATGTTAAACATATGCAATTCCTCTATACATTTCCCCACAAATATCATGCTGCAGAAGAAAAAATCAGGTCAAAAAGGGGGAAATGAGAAAGAAACCAAAATGCAAGGAAACAAAACTAAAAAGTGAAAAAATACTATGTTGTGGTCCACATTCAGTTCCCACTGTCCTCTCTTTGGGTGTAAATGGCTTTCTTCATCACAAGATCATTGGAACTGGTCTGAATCATCTCATTGTTGGAAAGAGTCACATCCAACAGAATTGATCATTGGATAATATTGCTGTTATCATGTACAATGATCTCCTTCCTGGTTCTGCTCATTTCATTTATCATCAGTTCATGTAGGTCTCTCCAGGCCTCTCTGAAATCATCCTGCTGATCATTTCTTATAGAAAAATAATATTCTATTAATGAAAAAAAGCAGATGAAGGTGGCCTTGCTGTACCAGATATAAAAATATATTATAAAGCAGCAGTCATTAAAACCATTTGGTACTGGCTGAGAAATAGAGCAGTCGATCAGTGGCATAGAATAGGATATCAGGACAAGCTAGGTAATAACGTTAGCAATTTAGTGTTTGATAAACCCAAAGACCCCAGCTTTTGGGATAAGTACTCACTATTCGGCAAAAACTGCTGGGAAAATTGGAAACTAGTGTGGAAGAAATTAAGGCTGGACCCACACCTAACACCACACACCAAGATAAGATCTAAATGGGTTCATGATCTAGATATAAAGAGTGATGTTATAACCAAATTAGAGGAACATGGGATAGTTTACCTCTCAGACCTGTGGAGATGGAATAAATTTATGTCCAAAGAAGATCTGGAACTCTTAATTCAACACCAGATAGATAATTTTGATTATATTAAGTTAAAAAGTTTCTGTACAAACAAAACTAATGCAGACAAGATTAGGAGGGAAGCATCAAATTGGGAAATCATCTTTACATTTAAGGGTTCTGATAAAGGTCTCATCTCTAAAATATATAGAGAATTGTCTCATATTTATAAGAATTCAAGCCATTCTCCAATTGATAAATGGTCAAAGGATATGAACAGACAATTTTCAGATGATGAAATTAAAACTATTTATAATCATATGAAAAGGTGCTCCAAATCACTATTGATCAGAGAAATGCAAATTAAGACAACTCTGAGGTACCACTACACACCTGTCAGATTGGCTAAAATGACAGGAAAAGATAACGATGAATGTTGGAGGGTATGTGGGAAGACTGGGACACTGATGCATTGTTGGTGGAGCTGTGAACGGATCCAACCATTCTGGAGAGTAATTTGGAGCTATGCTCAAAAAATTATCAAACTGTGCATATCCTTTGACCCAGCAGTGTTTCTATTGGGCTTATATCCCAAAGAAATCATAAAAGAAGGAAAGGGCCCCACATGTGCAAGAATGTTTGTGGCAGCTCTTTTTGTGGTGGCTAGAAACTGGAAACTGAGTAGATGCCCATCAATTGGAGAGTGGCTCAATAAATTATGGTATATGAATGTTATGGAATATTATTGCTCTGTAAGAAACGACCAACAGGATGATTTCAGAGAGGCCTGGAGAGACTTGCATGAACTGATGCTGAGTGAGATGAGCAGAACCAGGAGATTGTTGTACACGGCAACAACAGTACTATATGAGGATCAGTTCTAATGGACATGACTCTCTTCAACAATGAAATGCTTCAAACCAATTACAATTGTTCAGTGAAGAAGGCCATATACACCCAGAGAGAGGGATGTGAGATGTGGACCACAACATGGCATTTTCATGTTCTCTATTGATGTTTGCTTGCATTGTATTTCCTTTATCAGATTATTCTCTCTTATAGATACGATTTCTCCTGAACAAAAAAAATGATGTGTGGCAATAACTATACATATATGCGATTTAAGTATTCTAACATAATTATCATGTAGTGGATATCCTGCTATCTAGGGGAGGGGTGGGAAGTAGGGGGGGAAATTTTGTAACAGTTAGCTTTGTAAGGGTTAATGTTTAGGAATTACCCATACATATGTTTTGCAAATAAAAAGTATTAATAATAAAAAAGAACAATAATATTCTATAACATTTCTATGCCATAACTTATTCAGACATTCTCCAACCGATGGGCATCCATTCAGTTTCCAGTTTTTTGCCGCTACAAAAAGAGCTGCCACAAACATTTTTGCACATGTGCATTCCTTTCCCTTCTTAATGATCTCTTTAGGATACAAGCCCAGTAGAAACACTGCTGAATTAAAGGGCACACAGAGTTTGATAACCCTTTGGGCATAGTTCCAAATTGTTTTTCAGAATGGTTGAATCAGTTCACAACACCAAGAATGTATTAGTGTCTCAATTTTCCCACATCCCCTCCAACATTCATCGTTAACTTTTCCTGCCAAAATAGCCAATCTGACATGTGTATAGTGGTATCTGAGTTGTCTTAATTTGCATTTCTCTGATCAATAATGATTTAGAGCACCTTTTCATATCACTAGAAATGGTTTTAATTTCTTCATATGAAAATTGCCTGTTTGTATCTTTTGACCTCTTATCAAGTAAAGAATGGGTTGAATTCTTATCAATTCGAATCAATTCTCTATATATTTTAGAAATGAGGTCTTTATCAGAACTCTTGAATGTAAAATTTTTTCCCAATTTATTGCTTCTATTCTAATTTTGTTCACATTGGTTTTGTTTGTATAAAAACTTTTTAACTTCATATAATCAGAATTATCCATTTTGCATTCAGTAATGTATTCAATTTGTTCTTTGGCCACAAATTCCTTCCTTCTCCACAGATCTGAGAAGTAAATTATCCTTTGCTTTTCTAATTTGTTTATAATATCACCCTTTATGTCTAAATCATGATCTTATTTATTATTTTGATCTTATCTTGGCATAGGGTGTTAGATGTGGATCAATTCCTGGTTTCTGCCATACTAATTTCCAATTTTCCCAGAAAATAGTGAATTCTTGTCCCAAAAGCTGGGGTCTTTGGGTTGTCAAACACCAGATTGCTATAGTCATTGACTATTTTGTCCTGTGAACCTAACTTATTCCACTCATCAACTACTCTATTTCTCAGCCAGTGCCAAATGGTTTTGATGATTGCTGCTTTATAATATAGTTTTAGGTCTGGCACAGCTAGGCCACCTTCATCAGCATTTTGTCTCATTAATTCATTTGAAATTCTTGAGCTTTTGTTCTTCCAGATGAATTTTTTTTTAACTCTGTGAAGCAATTTCTTGGGGGTTTGATTAGAATGGCACTGAATAAGTTGATTAATTTAGGTAATAAATTTTTATTATATTATTTCAGCCTACCCCTGAGCACTTGATATTTTTCCAAGAGATTAGATATGACTTTATTTGTGTGGAAAGTGTTTTGTAATTGTGTTCATATGGTTCTTGACTTTTCATTGGCAGGTAGACTCACAAATATTTTATATTTTCTACAGTTATTTTAAATGAAATTTGTCTTTATATCTCTTGCTGCTGGACTTTGTTGGTAATATATAAAAATGCTTATGATTTATATGGATTTATTTTGTGTCCTGCAACTTTGCTAAAATTGTGAATTGTTTCTAGTAGTTTTTAGTTGATTCTCTAGGATTCTCTAAGTATATCTTCATATCATCTGCAAAGAGTGATAATTTGTTTTCATCCTTAACTATTCTAACTCCTAAATTTATGTCCAAAGAAGATCTGGAACTCTTAATTGAATACCAGATAGATAATTTTGATTATATTAAGTTAAAAAGTTTCTGTACAAACAAAACTAATGCAGACAAGATTAGAAGGGAAGCATCAAATTGGGAAATCATCTTTACATTTAATGGTTCTGATAAAGGTCTCATCTCTAAAATATATAGAGAATTGTCTCATATATATAAGAATTCAAGCCACTCTCCAATTGATAAATGGTCAAGGGATATGAACAGACAATTTTTAGATGATGAAATTAAAACCATTTCTAGTCATATGAAAAGTTGCTCCAAATCACTATTGATCAGAGAAATGCAAATTAAGACAACTCTGAGGTACCACTACACACCTGTCAGATTGGCTAAAATGACAGGAAAAGATATGATGAATGCTGGAGGGGATGTGGGAAAGCTGGGATACTAATACATTGTTGGTGGAACTGTGAACGGATCCAACCATTCTGGAGAGCAATTTGGAGCTATGCTCAAAAAGTTATCAAACTGTGCATACCCTTTCACCCAGCAGTGTTTCTATTGGGTTTATATCCCAAAGAGATCTTAGAGGAGGGAAAGGGACTCACATGTGCAAGAATGTTTGTGGCAGCCCTTTTTGTAGTGGCTAGAAACTGGAAACTGAATGGATGCCCATCAATTGGAGAGTGGCTGAATAAATTATGGTATATGAATGTTATGGAATATTATTGCTCTGTAAGAAATGACTAGCAGGATGATTTCAGAGAGGCCTGGAGAGACTTGCATGAACTGATGATGAGTGAAACGAGCAGAACCAGGAGATCATTATAGCAATAACAAAATTACGTGATGACCAATTATGATGGACATGACTCTCTGCAACAATGAAATGTCTCAACAATTCCAATTGTTCAGTGAAGAAAGCCATATACACCCAGAGAGAGGGATATGAAATGTGGACCACAACATAACATTGTCATGCTCTCTATTGATGTTTGCTTGCATTGTGTTTCCTTTCTCAGAATTTTTTTTCTCTTGTAGATACGATTTTTCTTGCACAACAATAAGTGTGGAAAAATATGTATACATATATTCGACTTGTCAAGTATTTTAACATAATTAACATGTAGTGGACTTCCTGCCATCAAGGGGAGGGGAGAGGATTGGGGGGGAAATTTGTAACAGAAAGCTTTGTAAAGATCAATGCGGAGGAACTACCCATACATATGTTACGCAAATAAAAAGCTTAAAAAAAAACTATTCTAATTCCTTTAATCTCTTTTTCTTCTCTTAATGCAAAAGCTAACATTTCTAATACAATATTGAATAATTTGGAGATTACAAATTTATCAACTCTCTCAGTGTGTGCCTCAATAGATAGAGCACTGGGCTTGGAGTCAGGAAGACTCATCTGAGTATTCAAATCTGAATTCAAACATAAATTAAATATATGAATCTGAGGAAGTCATTTAATCCTTTTTGTTTCAAGATTCTCATTTATATTTGTAATGGAAAGCTTTGTAAAGATCAATGCTGGGGAACTACCCATACATATGTTATACAAATAAAAAGCTTTAATAAAAAAAAATTCTCATTTATGAAATGTTCTGCAGATATTGAAAAGCAGGAGAAAGGGAAGAGACCTTTATAGGGACATGATGGTAAAGTCCTAAGTCAGAGGTGGAATTGGGGAAGGAAAAAAATTGTTAATGAAATCATTTCCTCAAAATACAGTCTCTGGGGTAATGGGTCTTCTAGGTTAGGAGGGGTATTGAGGAAGTATAACTAAGATAGTCATCACCCAATCCATGGATCTTTGGGACTTGCTCTCACTACTTCATACTGACATTTTCTTGAATATTTATAGATTTAGAAAATATACTTTTCTCAGAATTGCATTGTGTAGTCCTCATTTCTCAGCCAATGAGAATCTAGAGCTCCTACAGCAATTCTTCCCATAAACGCCACAAATGGGATGGTTTAATGATGAATGTTGGAGGGGATGTGGGAAAACTGGGACACTGATACATTGTTGGTGGAACTGTGAACGGATCCAACCATTCTGGAGAGCAATTTGGAGCTATGCTCAAAAAGTTATCAAACTGTGCATAACCTTTTACCCAGCAGTGTTTCTATTGGGCTTATATCCCAAAGAGAACTTAAAGGAGGGAAAGGGACCTACATGTGCAAAAATGTTTGTGGCAGCCCTTTTTGTAGTGGCAAGAAACTGGAAACTGAATGGATGCCCATCGATTGGAGATTGGCTGAATAAATTATGGTATATGAATGTTATGGAATATTATTGTTCTGTAAGAAATGACCATCAGGATGATTTCAGAGAGGCCTGGAGAGACTTGCATGAACTGATGTTAAGTGAAATCAGCAGAGCCAGGAGATCATTATACACAGCAACAATAAGACTATATGATGATCACTTCTGAAGGACATGGTTCTCTTCAATAATGAGATATTTCAAACCAGTTTCAATTGTTCAATGATGAAGAAAGCCATATACATCCAGGGAGAGGCCTGTGGGATCTGAGTGGGGACTACAACATAGCCTTTTCACGCTCTCTATTGATGTTTGCTTGCATTTTGTTTTCCTTCTCAGGTGTGTTTTTCTTGTAGATCCGATTTTTCTTGTGTATCAAGATAACTGTATAAATATGTATATATATATATATATATGTATGTATATATATACTTGATTTGTCATGTATTTTAACATAATTAACATGTATTAGACTTTCTGCCATCTAGGAAAGGGGGTGGAGGGAAGGAGGGAAAAATTTGTAACAGAAAGCTTTGCAAGTGTCAATCTTGAAAAATTACCCATGCATATGTTCTGCACATAAAAAGCTTTAATAAAAAATTTTAAAATGATGCTGGAAAACATCTTTCAAGAAATCATCAAGTAAAACTGCCCTGATATTCTAGAACAAGAGGGTAAAATAGCCATTGAAAGAATCCACCTATCACCATCTGAAAGATTTTGTTTGGCAATCCAATCTGCTACAACTATTTTATAGGTGAGTTCATTCAATTCACATTTGCAGTTATGATTATTAATGGTGTATTTCATTCCATTTCATTCTCTTCTATCATCTTTCCCTATTTTTTAATCTTACTCCTTCCTTAAAAATTTGTTTAGCTTCTGATTACTGCCTCCCTTAATTTACCTTCTTTCTTACTATTTCCCCTTTCTCTTATACCCTTCTTCTATTTTTGTTAGGCAATACAATGCTTGCTCTTAACTTTAGATAGATACTACTTATCAGTTTAAGAAAAGATTCATTTTTCTTTTGCTTTCTAATTTTTTAATAGAAATTGGTGTTGTATCTTGCAAGAAGTTTTTGTATCTATTTAGATAATTTTAAAATTGTGTTGATTTGGTTATTGATGCGGTCAATTATCTTTATAGGTTTTTTAAATATTAAAATAGCCTTGAATTTTTGTTTAAAGTTCACCTTGTCATGATATATGATTTTTGTGATACCTTGTAGTAACTTCCTTGCTAATATTTTACTTAAAATTTTTGCATCAATATTCATTAGGGAAATTGTTTTGGGAAAGTGTAGGAAGATAGGATAAGGGAGGGATCCTTGTGGGAGTGGTGGGAGGGGTTTAGGCTAGATTAAGTGATAGCAAGGCAAGGTAGAAATAAAGCAAAGAAGTCAGCAGGAATAGGAAATAAGAGATACATATGAACATAACAATCACTAGTAGTAGAATTTATTTTTCTAAAAAGCAAGGGTAGTAATCATTGATTTCAAACAAAGTTAAAGCTAAAATAGTATTAATTAAAATAATAGGGAAAACACACCTATAGGTCTGCTGTATTAATCAATATTGTTATAGACTAAAAAACTAGAAAGGATAAGGTTGGGATATTATTATGGTATAGGAAATAGTAGATTTAGAAAGACATGGAAAAACTTATGAAGGATGATGTTACCCACCTTCAGAGGAACAGAGGACAAACAAGCATAGTATAATCTTACATAGATGCAAATGAATGTATGATTATAAGTATCTATATATGTATGTGTACATAAAAATAGATATCTGTGCTTATCTTAAGGGTGTGGGAAGAGGGAGGAAAAAGAACAAAGTAAAAAATAAACAACAGAAAACAAAAGAAAAGCTACAAGGAAGAAAAGATGGACAACTCTGAACCCACTGTGTAGTATTTATTATATAGACTCTCTTGAAATGGAAATGTATGTCTCATATTTTGAATCCTCTTATGTTCCAGTGTGCACATAGCAACTTTTTCTTCCTAAATTTTTTTTAAATTAAAAAGATTATAAGTTCCTTGAGGGCAGAACTATCTTTATTTTTCACATTTATATCTCCAGCACTTAGAATATTGCCTGGTACATTGTAGGTGCTTAATAAATGTTTATTACTGACTGACCTTCATCATTTACACTTTTTTCTATGATTCTTAATGACATTAGGTTTCTGAGACCTTATTTGTTTCATCTCATTCTATTAACATGTAAATCATGCTTCTCCAAATATTCCCCACCTATTAAATAAATGTGTATCTATCTTTCTTTTGATGTCTGTTTCTATTTCTAAATGTCTACCAGTTCTGGTCTTTTTATTCCAAATGCTTAGAAATCCTGTATTTAATTTAAAATTTTTAGATCCATTTCCTTTCTCCCCACTAGATTATATTTAGTTTTTCTGGATTGATTAAATTTATTCTTGGCCTTTACCTGTTTAATACAAGTTTTTTTTTTTTTTTTTTTTTTTTGGTCACTTCTTTATAATTATATTTTTTTTTTTTTTTTTAACCTGTAGTACTTTTTCTTTGACCTGAATACCCTGAATTTTGAATTTATGTTCCCAGGAATTTTATTTTTGGTGACAGTCAAGAGGTGACTGTTGGATTCTATTTTTACTTTGCCCTCTGTTTTTTTGAGTTCTAGGCATTTTTCTCTCATTATTTCCTGATATAAATATCCAGACATTTTTCTGACCATAATACTCATATTGTCTGAAAAATCTTAATTGACTTTTTTATATGTTTTCCATATCAGTTGTTTTTATATTTCTTAAATTTTCTTTTTTTTCCTTTTTTGGTTTTGTTTGGATATTTGTTGTCTTATTAAGTTGCTGTTTTCTGACCCATTCTAACTATCAGGATATTGAATTAGGTTTTCCATTGTCTTTTCTAGGTTATCTGTTTTCCTTGCCACTTTTGCCTCTCTAGATTTTTTACTCTGTATCTTGTTTCATGCTCTTAAAGTCCCCGCAATATTTTTTTTCTTCAAAGCTTGGAGAATAGGCTTTACTTCTCTTGGACTTACTGTGATGTCACTATCTTCTTAAAGAGTTTGCCTCCTGAACTGCTGTCAAAATAAAATATTTCCTTTATGGTATTAAGCTATTTCTTTGATTTGCCCGGGAGAAACTTTTTACTTTAGATCAAGCTCTTCAGATGGATAACATGGGCAAAGTTTGCTTGATTCTCAATAGAATGGTCCAGATGAAGCTCTTCCTTCAAAGGGTTCTGGGGCTGCTTTGATGCTAGTGCTCAGGCCTCCCTCTTGTCATAGGGCTCTGGGAAGTCTCCATGCTCTAGGTTCTACTTGGGATCCCCTCACATTGCAGCTGAGCTCAGGGGATACTTCCAAACTGCACTCCCAACATAAGACTGAGGGACTACTCCAGTTGGATTTTGACTAATATATTTATCTTACAGGTAAGCAGTCAGTTCATAATAACATGTCATTATGTGTCTTAGCACTAAGAATACAAAGGTGAAAACATGACTTCTACCCTCAAGTTCTTATTCTAACAGGATTAATGCATCAATAACTACCTACACACAAGATACATATAGTATAAATGGGAAGTAATCAATCTCAAAGGAAAAACACACAGATAATGATATGACCACTTATATTTTAGCAAAGTAATTTAGTGGTGAAATAGATGTTTTGTAGGACAAAGACTGGAACCTATGAGTCTATGGAAGACTCATAAAGTGTTATAGTAAGACAAGCAAGTGATGAGTTTAGGATATCTGTTAACTACCTAAGTGGAGAGAAGATAACACTGCGGAGGATGAAACTGTATAATTGTCAAAATAACAGGGAAGGGGCAGTGTTATAGCACAGAGAATAGATCACTGACCTGGAGTCAGGAAGACCCGAGTTCAAATGTGGTCTTGGGCAAATAACTTAACCTGAATGCCTCACATAAAACAAAAAAGGGGGGGGGGAGATGCAATTGACTTTATGGGTATAGCAGGTATCATATTGCTTGCATTTTTCAATGGAGGGAGTATTGCTGAAGGAAATGAATTGGGAATTCAAAAAAAATTAACTGAATGCTTAAAAAAACATGTAAATGATTAGATATGGAAAAAGAAGACCTGGGAAAAGTCAAGGTTGACGTGAAAGTTATAAAGTTGGGTTGCTAGTAATGTGGCTGTATTCTAAACCGAAACTGGGAAATATGGACAAATAATTTTTACAGGGTGACAATCAGTTCTATGTTGGCTATGGTGAATTTGAAATACATGCCAGACATCTAGGCAGAGGTGTCCAGCAAAGGTAGAAATGCTGAACTGAGAACAAATAGGGCTGAAAACAGATTGGAAGTCAGCTATGAAAATATAATTGAATCCAAGCAACCAGATATAAATTGATTTGCACATTTTTTCACTTAACAAAACTTTATTTTTTGTCAACATGATACTTTGATTTTTTTTAAATACTGGCCTTTTTCTAATTATTTCTACTTTGCTCATTGCCCCAGGATGGAACCCTCAATTATAAGTAACCAAAAACAAGTGTTCAGATACAAAATATCTTATACTAATAGGCCATCTGGGAGTGCTTAATAATCTGACTTTCAAAACTAAGATAGTTCACTGAGTTAAAGAGGACTGATGGAATCTTCTACTGTTTTCATTTATATTATTGCATTGTCATTACCATCCTCATATACTTCTTTTTAAGCTCACAAGTCTCATAATTTGCTGAATGCCACATACTGGTCATTTTTAATGATAATTAATGTTCTACTACATTTGAAAACAAATTGTTCAACCACAATTTTTAGCTAATGGATACACATTATGTTTTTCATTATCACTTCAAAAAAGTACTGCCATGAATATATTGGTATATATAGGACCTTTCCTT
Organism: Myrmecobius fasciatus; assembly: GCA_023553655.1. Taxonomy (NCBI): domain Eukaryota; kingdom Metazoa; phylum Chordata; class Mammalia; order Dasyuromorphia; family Myrmecobiidae; genus Myrmecobius; species Myrmecobius fasciatus. The sequence goes on along the minus strand of JAJPUD010001311.1, from coordinate 291,881 downwards.
CTGTGATCTCCTTGGTGTTTATGCTCAGCAACATGAATGCCAGGGTAAAGCTATTTAAAGTTCATTTTTTCATAATTTCAAATTGTCTTCCAAAATGCCTGCTTCAAATTAAGATTCCAACCGCAGTATATTAGTAGATTTGCTTTCCCAAAGACTTTTCAACATTCGACTATTTTCCTCTTGTCATCTTGTGATGGATGGAATTCCATTTTTTAATGCCATTTTAGTTTACATGTTTTGTGATTGGTAATTTACATTTCTTGTTTAAAATATGCTCATATTCTTTTATTCTTGGGAAATGTTACTTATGTTTACAAATTCATTTGCATCAACTACCTTTAATGACTCGAGTGTTATGTTTGAAGCAATTTTCCCTCCAATAAGCAGCTTTTTTTATTCTAGCTGCACTGATTTTACTCAATCAAAACATGTTTAGTTTTATATAACCAAAACTTCCTACTTTGTCCATCTTTTATGATCTCTCTTCTATTCCCTTTGGTTATGATGTTCCCCCTAATGAGAGTTGTGGGAAAATACCTCCTTTTCTTTTTTTTTTCCCCAGAGTATGACCTTTCAAGCTACTTTGCTAAATTTTCATTTTCCCATTAGTTCTTGTTAATAGGGAGCCTTTTCCCAAGTACTTGGTGATCCTGAATTTATCAAATAGCAGAATATTGTATTCATTTCCTTGTAAGTCTGAAATGTCTAGTTTGTTGCACTGGTCTACTTTTGAATTTTTTTAACCAGTATTAAATACTGAATGATTATTACTCAATAATATAGTTTGAGGTCTGGTCATGGTAGATCACATTTATTCCTATTTTAAATTATTTCTCTTAGAATGAATTTTTGTTCTTCCAGATTTTATTTTGCCTAGTACTGCAAAGTAATATATATTTTCTAGTATAAATAACAAAATTCACAGATTCCTGTAATTTTATTTATTCTTGTCTGTGCATCTAAATGCTTATTTCTGCTAATGGTTATTAAGTTTAGTATGAAAAGAGAATAAAAGACAAAACATCCACAATTTATAATACTATGTTCATACTATTTCAGTGGTTTTATTCAAGTTTTAAAAAAACAATTCTAATCTTAATTTACTGTTTCAGATCCTGACCCAGCACATATTTAGAAGTGACCTAGGCAATTCTAATGCAATTTAATGGCAGCTAATCTACACAAAAAGATTAATAGAAGCACTTAGCTTTTATCAAAGCACTAAATGTACTAGTTTGTGACAAACACTGCCTTCTCTTCACTATTTAACAATTATAAAGTTTTTCCCATATATTCCCATCATTCAAAATCTTGGATGTATTAACAGGAAGGAATCACAACTTCAAGGTATGCTCACTCATTACATTAATTTTTTCTTCCATTTTAATTCTTGTTATTTCTTAAGGCTTTTAAAGACTTTTCTTACATTTCTTGCAAAGGCCTTTTATATTTTTGTGATGATAAACCAAAAGTGATCCACAGCTCCATTTCCCACATCACACAGGATACTCTCTGGTATGAATTCTGTGCAATTTAATAAGGGTTCCCTGTGGCTAAAGATTCTCTCACATTTATTATTTGTGCAAGAAATTTTCTTCATTATGAACTGTCTTCTGGTCAATAAATTTTTCTTCTCTGGCATTTAAAATGTCTATCTCCATTATGTTTGCTCTCATGATAAAGGATGTGCTTTGGAAGCAAGCTATCCCACATTGATTACATTCAAGTGACTTCTATCATAAATTATCTTCATTAGGTCTTTCCCTCCCACATTCATTACACTCAAATTTTTCTCTACAATGTGAATCAATTATATGGCAATTAAGGGATGTAGCACAGCTGAATTTTTCCCATAGTCATTAAAGGATGTTTCTGATATTAAAGCTGTCTTCAGCTTAAAGACTTTTTCGCATTTGTTACACTTAACAGAAATTTTCTTCAGTTTGAATTATCTGATGTTAAGGCATGAGTTGTTATTACAGACTTTCTTATATTCATTGAATTAAGAATTCCACTCCAGCATGAACCTTCTTATGTTCATTAAGGTTTCCCCTCTGACTAAAGGACTTCCCACATTCATCACATACAAATGGTTTCTCTCCAGTATGAATTCTCTGGTGTTCAGTAAGCTTTCCCCTCTGGCTGAAGGCTTTTCCACATTCACTACATTCAAATGGTTTCTCTCCGGTATGAATTCTCTGATGTTCAGTAAGGTTTCCTCTCTGGCTGAAGACTTTGCCACATTCATTACATTCAAATGGTTTCTCTCCAGTATGAATTCGCTGGTGGTTTCTAAGGGATGTCCGATGGCTAAAGGCTTTCCCACATTTATTACAATCAAAGGGTTTTTCTCCAGTATGGATTCTCTGGTGTTCATTAAGATTTCCTCTACGGCTGAAAGTTTTCCCACATTCATTACATTCAAAGGGTTTTTCTCCAGTATGATTTCTCTGATGTCTATTAAGGTAGCATCTCATACTGAACGCTTTTCCACAAATATTACACTCAAAGGGTTTCTCTCCGGTGTGGATTCTCTGATGATGAACGAGGGAACCCCTGTGGCTGAAGTCTTTTCCACATTCATTACACTTACAAGGTGGCTTCTCTCTAGTGTGAATATTCTGATGTTGAGTAAGGTTTCCCCTCAGGCTAAAGGCTTTCCCACATTCACTGCACTCAAAGGGTTTTTCTCTGGTGTGCATTCTCTGATGTACAATAAGATGTTCCCTTTGGCTAAAGGCTTTCCTGCATTCATTACATTCAAAAGGCTTCTCTCCAGCATGAATTCTCTGATGCTTAGTAAGGTGCCCCCTCTGGATAAAGGCTTTCCCACATTCATTACACACAAATGGTTTCTCTCCACTATGAATTCTCTGATGTTGAATAAGATATGATTTCTTGCTAAAAACTTTTCCACATTCACTGCATTCAAATTGTTTCTCTGCAGTATGAATTCTTTGATGATAAATAAGTAATGTCTTATGGCTGAAAACCTTTCCACATTTACTACACTCAAAGGGAATATCTCCAGTATGAATTCTCTGATGATAAATAAGGGATGTCCTCCAACTAAAGGATTTTTCACACTCATAACATTCAAAGGGTTTTTCTCCAGTATGAAGTCTCTGATGGTGAGTAAGGTGTGAACTTTTATTGAAAACTTTCCCACATTCAGTACATTCATATGATTTGTCTTCAGTACATATCATGTGAAAGTGAATAAGATCTGAGTGATAACTAAAGGCCTTTCTACATTTACTATATTTACAGAGCTTTTTCCAAAAGGAAACTCTATGCTGTTCAATTAGTTCTGAAAATTGCTTAAAGCTCTTTCCAAGTGTATCATCTTCATAAAACTCCTTTTCTGTAGGAACTCTCTGCTGTGACACAAACAATGATCTTGGACTGCAGCTTCTTGCAAACATACTGCATCCTTGGATGCCTACCTTATCAGGCATTTCTTGGCAACTGATTCTAATTTGTGTAGATTGTTTCTCGAGAACATCCTTTTGCTCCTCTACACCATTAAAATATTCCCAAACTTCTTTCATCTTGGAATCCCAGGGATCATCCCTGGTGAGACTGTGATTGGATAATGATCCTATACAAAGCCCCTGTTTTGGAGTAGAGTCCTTGATTTGAGATCTAATTTCCTGACTAAAATAATCTGCAAGAAAAAAGCAAAAATAAGATCATTAGTATTTACTATTCATTGTGCTTGAAAAAGTAAATTACTTCATGGTGGATTTTTATGTTTGGTTTCCTTCATGAAGGAGGACAATTAATCTGGAATACAAATCTGGCAAGCAAGCATCACTTTTCAAAGAAGACTGTTGATACAAACTGTCCTGGTGATGGAGAGTAGCTGAGTTCATATCCTACTTCAGATACTTGCTTTAATCTAATTACTCTTAGTAGGAATGTCCTATGACTAAAGGCTTTCCCACTTTTTATTTACAGGTTTCTCTCTAGGTATGTATACTCTGGTGCTCATTAAGATTTCCTCTACAGCTGAAAGCTGTCATCAAAAACAATCATTAAAAAAGAGTTATCAGTCCAAGGACTATAGTTACCCAAAATCATAAAAGATGGGTAATGACCTAAATGCATGAGGAAGAGATAACTCATTGTAGGAATAAAGTCAGTGGATTTTAATCAAACTTTTTAAGAGAACATCTAATTAAGAACAGTGACCACTCTAGGCTTTAGGACACGTGGCACTACAGGCACTGTGGACAATACAGGAGGTGGGAATGGAAATAAATATTTATTATGTGCCAGCTCTTGTCCTTTACAAATATTTTTTCATTTCATCCTCACAGTAACCCTAGGAGGCAGGTCCCATTATTATTCACATTTTATAAATAGAAAACTGAGACAAACACAGGATCACCCAGCTAATAATAAGTATCTGAAGCTGGCTTGAAACTCAGGTCTTCCTGCCTCCACCTTCAGCACTTTATCCACTTCACCACCTAGCTGCCTCAATGCAATAACTGTTTACTTTCATAAGGGCCTTCTTACTAAGACATTATGCCTATACAATTCTTTAAAAAATTCCCCCTTAATTTTCTAAAATTAAAAAAGTGATACATATTTTAATTTGTTCATTTAAAATACTGTTTAAACATTTTATCAACTCAAAAGCTGGTGGGGAAAAGGAAAGGGCATGGTCATTAGGTCCATGAAATACAGAAGCACATCAGCTCTTTGGGACAGACACTGTTATCATTTCTGTGTTCTTGTATCCCTACGAGATTAAAAATTGATCCTGTACCATTTTCTTATGGATCCTATTTACAAGTAATTGATTTTGTCCTATAACCACTTAAGTCATGGTTCTCTGTCTCCAAACTTAGTTCACATTTCCACTGACCTATATTGTATAAGTTTAAAAAGCAAACTTTCCTGCTCACAGGAATTTACTTGGAGAATGGGTATGAATGGAAAGGGAGTCTGGGCCCAAGATCTTTACTCCGATACTGTTCAGTAATGCCTGGTTTGCCCTCCCAAAGTTTGGCCTCTACCTTGTACTTGCACTCAGGACAATAAGCACAGCTTAGTCTTCTGAAACAAAAAAGTCATCGCTAGTCAGTTCCCATTACAAACTTCCAATCAATCATGTGGCTCCCTGCACCTCACAATTCTAACCAATCACGCTGCCCTTAATTCCATGTTATCTTCCATGCTCTGTTTTTTGTTTTGTACTCCCTGAAACCTATGTAAGAACTGTCCTTTTGCTCAGGGAAAACAGTGGTGATCCACTGACCCATTTATTGACAGATACATGCCCAAGCTAATAAATGGGATCTTTCTCAAAACTACCTCAGTTTACCCTTTTGCTAAATTCTAATTATACCACCCAGAACTTAATGCCAGTGCCTTGTTCCTAATAAACATCTGACTATGGTGTATATATCTGGATGGTACGTGAGGAAATGCTGTCAAGTTTCCTTTAGGTCAGCCAAACAAACATTTGAGCAACTGATTGAGCCCAGCCTCTGGGGAAAGCTAGAGAGATAAAAACTAAGCATGAGTACAATAAATGTGGATTGGGAACTGAACAACAAGCCTGATGCAATAAACCGCCACTTCAGAAAAAGGAACAAACTAATTTCTGGAAGACAGTGTGGAAGTCAATCCCTTGGTGAACCTCACTTCTTACTTCGCTAAGAAAACAGAGGACACAGATTGGGAGTTCTTTATGTCTCACCCATCTTTTACTTCATTTCCCTGGAATAACTCATGCCCTCAGGTTATCATCCCTTATCTCTCTTCCCTTCTCCCAAACTCCTAGAAAGAGTCATTTCAACAGGTCCCCTCTTTTTTGTTATTCATCTGCACTTTGCAATCTGCCTTCAGAACTTGTATTTGAACTAAGGTGCTCTCTCCAAAGTTACCCAGGAGCCTTTCAGGTACAGAGCAAGATAGCCATGTAAAGCTAGGAAGCTGCTCAAGCTTTCCCAATTTTATCAAAAACCACATGAAACCAAGTCTCTGAACAGAGTCTGGAGCAAAAGAGCCTATGGAGATATGGAATGAAACTATTCTCTGGGTCAAGATAGATTGGAAGGATTTCAAAAAAGGTCAGTCTCACCGGGGTGAAAGGGGTGTTCAATCCAGCTCAGATGGTATCTGGAAAGCCAGTGAGACAGTCTTAATCACAGCAAATCAGCAAGTGAGACTCTCAGTCCTGGCTCAATAGCAGAGCAAACCAGTGGGGCAGCAGCTTCCAGTCCCAGCACAGAAGGATAATCCCCATCCCAGGCAACAACAAGAGAGACCAGGTAGGGCTACCCCCTGCTATGAGCAAGACACCAAACACAAGGGGCTCCTGGGCTCAAAGCCAAAGCTCAAAGCTGCACAAGAAGCTTGGGTTAGCACCCCCTGTGCCCCAGGGGCAGAGCTCAACTTTAAAAGTCACAAAATAAACAATAAGAGAGAAATGAGCAAGAAACAAAAAAGAACATTAACAATAAAAAGCTACTATGGTGAAAGGAAGACCAAAACACTAAGATGAGGACAAAAATGCCCACATGGAAAATCTCAAAGGCTCATATGAATTGGTCTCAAGTCCAAAGAATCTTCTTGGAAATGTACATAAAGAGAGCTACTAGAACTGCTACAAATTTATGCTATCTAAACCCAACTGGAGAGGGGAGGAAATAAGCATTTTTATAATACCTACTATATTCTAGGCACTGTGCTAAGCAAATAAGAGAGGGAGAAGGAAAACTGGGAAAAAAGAAACAAGAGCTATGCAAGAGGGAGCCAATAGGTTAGTAAAGGAAGGACAAAAATTAACCAAAGAAAACAATTCCTTTAAAAATACAATTGGCCAAATGCCAAAAAATAAAAAAATAAAATAAAAATAAAAAATCCACTGGAGGCAGCTAGGTGGCACAGTCCTGAAGTCAGGAGGATCTGAGTTCAAATCTGGCCTCAGACACTTAACACTTCCTAGCTGTGCGACCCTGGGCAAGTCACTTAACCCCGATTGCCAAACTGATCAGATTGGCATTACTGTGTGAGCCTTTGTTACTGGCAGAGAAGGCCCTGCTCAGTCTTTCTACAAGGTGAACCCCTGGCAGCCCAAACCAAACCTCTGACATGTCATGGTCTGCTGCCCTGCATCACGGGGAGCCTGCTGTGGACCCAGTCCTTGCCATTAGTGTCTTTCTCTATTGTTGATGGAAGTGTGACAGTTTCTATACCACCTGCAGTTTTCTTAGATGGATGTTTTTAAGTTTTGTAAATTTAAAGTAGTTTTAAACATTCACCCTCAAGAAAAGGGACATCGTCTTCTCTGCAACTGGGGGATGTGAGGGAGGAGAAGGAAGACCTCAGGAAAATGACTGACCGCTGAAGGAAACGAGGACACAGGACCCCACTTATGTTCAGCCGGCCCTCCCCTGTGCCCTGGGTCCAGAAACCTTAGAGAAGTCCTCAGCTCCCCGGGCCCAGGTGCTGACCTCAACTGACCAGGGGCTAGCTGGGAGGCTTCTCGGCCGGGGTTCACAAACTCACCTGGACAGGGGCTGATGAGCGCTTCTCCCTCGGGCTCCCTCAGAAGCCCTGGTGCTTCTCCTCGCTCCAACTGAGAGATCACATACGGTTTGGAGACTAAGAGGCCTGTTTATGGGGTAGAAATGAGAATGGGCTAAGGCTGAAGAACCATTTGTGATCTCAATCATGATTGTTTCCCTTCAAGGGGAAAACATAATTGAGAAGAGGCCAGAGGGGCAGCCCTTACAAAGGCCTTGCTCCTAAGGAGGCAAAGCTGAAACACTCCGGCCCATGAATCCCAAAGACTCAGAAACACCATCCCTCCCCATCCCCAACACTCCAGATATTCTGGAATATTCATGTGGAACAAACAGCCTTTGGGAAGTAAGCCTGGAGAACCTAATAAATGGATGTGAACAGTCCTTACCCAGAAACACGAGATTCTCATAATTCTCCAGCATGACGTCCCGGTACAGGTCCCTCTGTGGCAGGTCCAGCTGTCCCCACTCCTCCCAAGTGAAGTCCACAGAGACATCCTGGAACGTCACAGGTCTCTGAAACAAGGACACAGGTAATGGGGGAAATGTACCACTGGCAAAGATACATGGGAGATGGTTCTCATTACACTGAAGGGTCTCGTTGCACTGAAGGGTCACTGTCAACACTGTAACCCAAGAGTGGTTTTTCTTTTTTAATTGCTCAAATTGACCCTGAGAGCTCATCACCCTTAAGCTCCCACATTTAAACTCAGCAAGCACATGTTGAGCACACACTACATAGAAGGCAGGCTGAGCAGGCCTGAGAGCCAAATACATCAATGATCTCTATGATCAGGAACAGGTCTGCCATTATCATCCTTCCAAAGATGGAAGAAGAACCTTTATCTGACGGAACCCTTGAAGATTAGCCAAGCACCTCCTATACAGCATCACCATACTCCTGGGAGACAGGGGCGATCAATATTCCCATTTTACAGATGGGGCTGAAAAGGGTCCAGAGTCACACAGTCACTAAGTGTCCAAGCCAGGACAACCCATCTTCCAGACCCCCGGTCCCAGACTGCACCACATGGCCTGATCATCATCAAAATCAGGGTATCATGGGGACGTTAAGGGAAATGGCCCCTCAAACTCTGTGATGGCAAAGGAGAAGCAGCAGCTAGATCCAGTGTGACGCGAGTTCAGGTTTAGGAAGAGCAGATTCCAAAGGGTGTAGGAAGGCAGGCAAGACCCCAGGGCCTGGCAATCCAGAGGGAAATCATCCTCAGAGGAATGGGAAGCTAAAAAAGACACCAAGAGAAAGTCTGGCAGCATGGCGGTATCCCCAACCACCGAGACGTGATCACAAAGGGTGCCGTGGAACTCTGCAAAGTGGGATAAGAAAGTGGAACAAAGAGAGGAGGTAAGGGTCAAAGACCAAGGCATGAGGAGTAAGAAAGCAACAGAGAGCCAAGGCTGGGCTGCTTCAAGCTGGACCGCTAAAGGAAAGAATCAGACCAAAGGAGGTGTAGGAGCAATTATCCAGTCAGAGGCCATGGAGGAATGGGAATCCAGAGCATTGCCTTCCCCTGCTGGAAGGACAAGGCTAGACCACTGATGATGGGATGAGCGCTCAGTGGACCACAAGCTCAGAGATTCTAAGGGGGAGCTCGGGGCCAAGCACTCATGTGACCTGATAGTGCATAAAGAGAGGGACAGAGCCCTGAGGGAAACAAGGAAGAGAGCCGCTTGTCTCCTGCTGGGACAGCCTCACAAAGACTCCCTCCAGTTCAGGGCTCGGAAGCATCAAGGAAACATCCTGTTATGGTATGTGAGGAGCCACTGAAGGCACTGAGTGTAGCCAAGCAAAGAGGGAAGGGGGGCAGCTCAACTCCACCTTATCAAGGGAACATCCTTGGTTCCAGAAAATAGAATAAAGCATATGTCCTTCCTCTCAGTAGAGGAAGGGATCTAACTACTATTGAATATGTTATACCATGTCTTTCACAGACTGGGCCATCTGGCCCAGCCCCTTCCTATTACAGATGAGAAAACTGAGGCCAGAGGTAAAGTAACTTGGCTAAGGTCTCACGGGCAGTTAAGTGGCAGGGCCTAGATTCAAATCCAGGTGTGCTGATTTCAAAAGCAAAGCTCCTCTCACTTTCTGTGGGCCCTCAAGGACATTCAATCTTCTTGTTCTGCTTCATGATTTTCATTTGTCATGAGGATCAATGCCTGGGGTTTTTATATTGGGGGGATGGAAAGAGAGAAAGGGAGGAGCTGCTTATATTAGAAAATAACGAGAAAACAGAAGCAAAAAAAGAAAGAACAAAGACAGAGAGAGGAGAGAAAGAAAGATAGACACACAGAGAAACAAAGTGCAATGGTAAAAAAAAATGTTTAAGAGAAGTGGCCTTGGAGTCCAAAGGCCTCCATTTGCATTCTGGCTCCAACTCTCAATAGCTGGCTACCTGGGCAAATCCTGGAGCCTTCCTGAGCCCAAATTTCCTCATTTGTAAAATGAAAACCCTTGGAGGGTTGCTGAGAGAGACTTATGGGCGCAGAGCACATGATCAATCTTAAAAAAACAATCTCTTCCAAAGACATAAGGGGTCCAAGGACCTGAAGGGCTGCTCTGAAGAGGGATTCTACCTGTCCAGTTTGACCCCTGAGGACAGAATCAGAAACAAGAACCAAGGAGCTGTCCAGCAGTGAGCAGACTGGGCCATCCAGGAAGGCAGAGGTTCCCTACCCCCTCCTGTTCCACCTCTTCTCCCTCCCCACCCCACCTCACACACAGGATCTTTAAGTGAGAAATGGATGGCCACTGCTCTAAGCTGTTGGAGGGGGATTCATGTTCAGGAACCAGCCCAACTAGATTTCTAAATAGAAGAGTACATACAGTAAAAGCATAATAAATGCAGAGTCCGTATCTCCCAAAACCCATGGATTGGGCTTTATTGGGAAGGTTATTCAGAGGGGAGGAGGACAAAGAAGGAAACACCCACAAAGAGGCAATTCCAACTCACCTGGCATTTGACGGTCAGCAGCTCAGGGGCCATGCCCTCCTTTCTGTTCCACTCTCAGCAATGGGACTCCAACAGGGCAGGAAGAGCTGGGGAAGAAAAATCACCATCCAGGATTGGAGCACTCCTGAACCTCCAGACAGGAAACCCCCCAACTCTAGGTTTGTGTAGCTCTCTAGCCATACTTCTACTTAATGTTGGGTGTTGACCAAGTCAGAGCAAAGAGACCTAAGGCCCCTGATTGAGAGCCTGGGTGACTTGCTCAGAGGGTGAACTTGGCTTCTGCCCCCCTCATTCTCAGAAGGAATTCCTTCGAGGGGGTGTGAAGTTAATCTAGTCTAGAATTCAGAATCAACAGGCAGAGACTTGAGGGGGGAGGGGAGAGTACAAGTTTATTACTGCACAGAATATTAAGTCAAACAAGATATTTTTTAAAAAAAATAAACTTATAACATAGGAATGATACACACTAACAGACAGCTATCACTGTAACAACATAACAAACAAACAAACAAACAAATAACATATAATATCATCACTCCGGGAAAGCACCAATCCTGAGGTTCTTGGCTGGGAAAGGGTCCCAGGGAGGGTGTCCCTACCCCTCCTGGGTGAGATTCTAAAGTTTCTTTCCCACTACGGGGTTAACATAAGGCTGAGAACAAAGGAGGCACTGTGCCAAGTATTCTCCTTTGATATGTGACCCTCCAGACAGAGCAGCCTTCCAGATGTGGGGCACTTCCATCTCCGGGGGGGGGGGCCCTCAAAAGAGAACACTTTATTCATTCCTTTAGGCTGACGATTTTTATTCAGGCTTCTGGCCAGGTTTCTGGAGCAAAACACAGCAGCAATAAAGGAAGGTCTTTGATCAAAGCACAAAAAGAATGGCCTTTCATTCCCGTGCCTTCCAGCATTATATCAGATAACTGCAAATACATTCTCATGTTTTCAGCAGAAAGTTAAACAAAAGACTTGGCTGAGACTCACTAGGATTTCTTACAAGGGAGAGAGCTCAGGTCTGGGACACAAGATGGGGTGGGGAGAGCAAGAGGAGGTCACAATCCAAGTAATGTGAGGGGGGACATTATTTGTGCAATATAAAGCTAACACCCTTGAGTTCCTTTTCCCCTATGCACAAATGCTTATAATTGATTCACTGGCTTTCTTGGCCAAGTGTCTGATGCCTAACAAGGCAGCTTTGCCACTTCTTGCCCTGAAGCTAGTGCCCTGACCATCCTACTTTGCCAGTTTCCTAAATAAACTGCCCCCACATTGCTGCGGCTCAGATCATGTACCTTCCAAAAAGCTATCCTTCTAGGTGGAGTTAGAATGATTAGTGAGGACTCTCTATACCTACTTGGAACAAGGACAATCTAAGGTTCAATCCTGCCTTAGATAATGACTAGTTACCTAATCCTGGACAATTGATGTTACCTCTCTGTTTGCTTATCTAGACAATGATGGCCTCTTCCAGATCTAAATCTTCAAGGCTAAGATGAAGACAGCCTCCACTGCCACATCTTCTCTCCACCCTGCCATGCTAGGCTACACACCACTTTTGGGTTACTCTGTTCCTGTTACTCTGCAGGCTATAATCACATCAATATTTCCATTGTCTCTGGAAAAGGCTTGCCAATCAGTTGTTGTGTGACTTCTTTTCACCATCTCTATGACTTCACCCTTCCCTGGCTACCGCTCCATTATGCAAGTTTTCTCTCCCTCTCAGAATATAAACACTCCAAAGGCTGACACTGGCTTTTCTCTTGACCTGGTGCTTGGCAGATAAGTACTTGATCAAAGTTTCTACCAATAGTAGCACTGTCAGATTCCTTACGGCATCAAAAACAAGAACCCTGAACAGACCCACAGATGTGGGATCTCACAGCCCATAGCAATGTGAGAAGCTATTTTAAATAAATAAAAAGACAGAGATGAAAGGATTCTAGAACCACGTGAGCAGCTCCTGAGACAGAAGATATTTGCTTTGCTACCAAAAATGAAGCAGGAGGTTAAGTAAAAAAATTCCATGGACAGTTTGCACATTGGACTTCATCCTGCCTGGGCAAGTGCCCTGTTCTGACAATACTCAACCATCACCAGAGAACGGAGGGATGACTTCCATCATTTCTAGCACATAGAAGCTCTTAGAAGGAAAGAAATGAACCAAGGAGGTAGCCTTGCCTGATTAGCAGAGTCCTAGGTTTATGAGTAGGAAGGGCCCAAAACTTTAGGGGAAATCTTTCACATGCTTACTGTGGGCAAGACAAGGTGATTTTTGGCCAGCTCTTACTCTTCTTCTACAGGTGCCCTCACCTGCACGGCACCTAGCCCGGGATGGTCCAGTGGAACCTTTCACACCTGGAGTCAAAGATCAGAGGATGACATCAAGCCACCAGTTCACAATAAGCAAGGGGCCTGGACACAGGAGCTGCCCTAATCCTGTGCTTCACAGGCAGGTGTGGCAAGCTGTGCAGAGGTAGGGGGACGACCAGATGTGGAGTAAGAAGTCCACGTTTTTATTATTCCTTCCTTCCTTTGTCTTTCACTTGGTTGAAGTCTCAAATTTAAAAGCAAACAATGGTACTGTGTCTAATTTGTTCAAATCGAAGCATATGAGGGTTAGGGAGCAACAGAGATAATACGCCGCTGGTATCCACTTATGTCTTCCCCCCCCCCCAAAGTGATTCCCTCTTTCTGACTCGACTTCTAGCACAGGTTGGGAATAAAACAGCCCCGGCCCGACGCCGCCCCCGACCATGTCCCCATCTTCCGCTTCGCTGCCTGCTAGCGGTTCAGAGAAAGGCGGTTACCATGGTAACGGTTTCCAAAGGCAACACTTGGGGACTGGCTGGGGGAGGCGGGATAAGCCCTACCCTGTGTCCCTGATCAGTACTAACTGGAGCGAGGACGAAAGCGATTGTCTTCAGGCCCACCCCGCTAAGGACCATAGAGGATCACGAGCTCCACAAGACCCGTATCCCAACCAGCCAATGACCTCGACGTCCGCGAGCCGTGGCCCCGCCCCCTGGCCTTCGACCAATAGCCGCGAGGCCCAAGTACAGTCCTACCCAAGTACAAGTTCCGCCTGAACCTGCCCCTCCCCCTGAGCCCCAACCTCCACCATTGGCACGGCGGCTCGACGACCACACTCCCCCACCGGCCTGCGGGGGTCCCGCTCCTACGCAGACGCCATCAAGGTCCTAGAGCTAAGGCCGCCGGTACCTGTACCTGGAGATGTGGCCAGCGGAGCCTCAGGAGCTGCCTCCGAGCGGATGCTTTGCCAATGGCGGCGGGTCGGTGCTGCGCGCGCAGCTGCCTCCTATGAAGTGCGCGTGCGCATAACGGAGCCCAAACTACAATTCCCAAAGGCCTGCGGGCGCCAGAGCGCCACTTTGGTAGTCCCCACGGAGAAGGGTTGAAGGCTAGGATGCCCGGGTGGCGGGTGCAGTAAGGCCACCTCAGACTGAAGCAAACAGGAGAGGACTCCGGCCCGGAGTTCTCTATGCCTCCAAACTTTTCAGTCTCCCTCCCTCTCTCTGTCTCTGTCTGTCTCTATGTCTCTCTCTGACTCTCTTGTCTCTGTCTGTCTCTCTCTTGTCTCTGTCTCTGTGTGTGTGTCTCTCTCTTCCATCTCTCTTTGTTGGTCTGTCTGTCTCTCCCTTCTCTCCCCCCCTCCCTCTCTCCCTCCTTGTCTCTCCCATCTCTCTTTCTTGGTCTGTCTGTCTCTCCAAATCCCTCCCCTGACTACCTGGTACCCCTCTCCTAACCATTGCTCTGGCACCAGGATCTCTTTCCCCCCATCTTCGTCTTGGCCCCTTGTTGAACCAGCTCGGCACTACACTCTTGAAGCATTTCTCACTTTGTCTGTTGTGCCTTGCCACTCCTTACCCTAGGCTGAAGGAAGATGGTGACCTCAACTGTCATCTTAGCAACTTAGTCTCCCATTCTCCACTTTGGCGCTTTCAAAACCTTTCATTCCTCTTCAGGCCTCCCAGACTCCCCCATCTTACTCTCTGTTGCAAACCTTGCCTCATATTGTACTAAAAAAAAAAAAAATGGAGGCCATTGGCCAAGAGCACCCCCCCTCTTCCTCATCTCATATTCCTCTGATGCCTTTCCTCCACTAGCTCCTTCTGCCTTTCACTGGTTTGAGTCACCTCATTGTTGAAGAGAACCATGTCCATCAGAATTGATCATCGTATAGTCTTGTTGCTGTGTATAATGATCTCCTGGTTCTGCTCATTTCACTCAGCATCAGTTCATGCAAGTCTCTCCAGGCCTCTCTGAAATCATCCTGCTGGTCGTTTCTTACAGAACAATAATATTCCATAACATTCATATAGCATAATTTATTCAGCCAATCTCCAATCGATGGGCATCCATTCAGTTTCCAGTTTCTAGCCACTACCAAAAGGGCTGCCACAAACATTTTTGCACATATGGGACCCTTTCCTTCCTTTAACATCTCTTTGGGAAATAGGCCCACTAGAAAACACTGCTGGGTCAAAGGGTATGCACAGTTTGATAACTTTTTGAGCATAGTTCCAAATTGTTCTCCAGAATGGCTGTATCCGTTCACAGCATATTTCTAAATTGCTCTCCAGAATGTTTGGATCCATTCACAGTTCCACCAACAATGTATCAGTATCCCATTTTTCCCACATCCCTTCCAACATTTGTCATTATCTTTTCCTGTCATTTTAACCAATCTGACAGGTGTGTAGTGGTACCTCAGAGTTGTCTTAATTTGCATTTCTCTGATCAATAGTAATTTGTCAGTGGCAGTTTTAAAGATTAGTATTCTCTGGTATTTATTAATTTATAAAGGTTTTTACCTTGTCAATGATATTTTTTTTTCCTGTGGAATCAGCTGTAGTTTCATATAGTGCACAATTTTTCTTTTGTGAGTTAGCTGGAACTAAAGGAAATGTCTAATACAGCATTTTCTTCATTATGTGGCCTTATACATTTTTTTGAAAAGTTAACTAATGGGCAGCTAGGTGGTGCAGTGGATAAGAGCACCAGCCCTGAAGTCAGGAAGACCTGAGTTCAAATCTGGTCTCAGACACTTAACATTCCCTAGCTGTGTGACCCTGGGCAAGTCACTTAACCCCAATTGCCTCAGCAAAAAAAAAAAAAAAAAGTTAACTAAGCCTAACCCTAACCTATTTGATTCTTATTGAGAAATGAAAACAAACTTTCCTTTTTATGGTCAAATGACAATAGAGAATTTGGGAAAATATTGAGGGAAGGTAGATAGGGAATTTAATGTCTGAGATTTCCTATTTGAATCCTCTTTTAGTAAATTGAATAAAATGAAGCTAAAGAAGATTAAGTGAGAGAGATAAAGGTCTTAAGTTCATGATACAGAAGGAATGGTTAAAGGATTAGAAAAGGGAAGCCCCTGGGAGGACACACTGGCTATCATCAAATATTTAAAGAACTATCACATGTAAAAGGAATTCAGTTTTTCTATATGATAGACATGACTCTTTTCAACCGTGAAGTGACTCCTGCCATTTCCAATGATCTTGTGATTATGAAAGTCATCTGCTCCCAGAGAGAGCACTGTGGGAACTGAGTGTGGATCACAACATAGCTTTCTCACTCTTTTTGTTGTTGTTTGCTTGCATTTTATTTTCTTTCTGGTCTTATTTTTCTTGTGCAGCATAATAATTGTAGAAATATGCATAGAAGAATGGCACACGTTTAACATATATTGGATTGCTTGTCATCTAGGAGAGGAGGTGAGGGGAAGGCAGAGAAAAATTTTGAAACACAAGATTTTACAAGGGTGAATATTTAAAATTATCTATGCATATGTTTTGAAAATAAAAAGCTTTCAACATTTTTTTAAAAAGGAATTCTTCCTATCTCTGAAATTCTATGTTCTTCTGAAATCTTTTTTGTCCATTATATGCATATGGCTTCTCCCCGTGTGAATTATTTTCTACTTGCCCATATGCTGTAGGCTCCAATGGAAGGTATTCTCACATTTCTTGGTTTTTACTTCTATTTTGAAAGCAACAACTTTCACGTTTATCACTGTATCTCTAAGAACTTAGTATAGTACCTTATACATCAAAGACACTTGATAAGTATCTGTTGAGTTGAAGAAAGACTTGATGATATTTAAGACTTCTAAGGTTACTCCCCAGTATGAATTCTCTTATGTTGAGTCAGGGATCCTCTCTGGCTGAAGGCCTTGCCACATTGGTGACATTCGTGAAGTCTCATTTCAGTATGAATTCTCACATGATCATTTCTGGAGGAAAAAGCCTTCCCACACATATGATATCCACCAGGTTTCACACGAGTATGTACTCTCACATGCAAATAAAGATGATTCCTGGCAGAGAAGACCTTCCCACATTCATACATTTATAAGGTTTCTCTCCAGTATGAATTCTCACATGTCGAATAAGGCTTGCCTTGCTACAGAGAGACAGCCCACAAATTAAAACATTTATTCTTTTTTTTTTTTAAATTTTTATTTTATTTGCATAACATATGTGTGGGCAATTCTTCAACAACAACCCTTACATAGCTTTCCGTTACAAATTTTTCCCCCCAACTCCCCACCCCTCCCCTAGATGGCAGGATATCCACTACATGTTAATTATGTTAAAATATTGGCAAATCGAATATATGTATATATATTTCCAAACTTATCATTGGTGTGCAAGAAAAATCTTATCTACACAAACGATATATCAGATAAAGGAAACACAATGTAAGCAAACATCAATCAAGGACTATGAGAATGTTATGTTGTGGTCCACATTTCGCATCCCTCTCTCTGGGTGTATATGGCTTTCTTCAGTGAACAACTGGAGGTGGTTTGAAACATTTCATTGTTGAAGAGAGCCATGTCCATCAGAATTGATCGTCATATAGTACTGTTGTTGCCGTGTATAATGATCTCCTGGTTCTGCTCATTTCACTCAGCATCAGTTCATGTAAGTCTCTCCAGGCCTCTCTGAAATCATCTTGCTGGTCATTTCTTACAGAACAATAATATTCCATAACATTCATATACCATAATTTATTCAGCCATTCTCCAATTGAAGGGCATCTATTCAATTTCCAGTTTCTAGCCACTACAAAAAGGGCTGCCACAAACATTCTTGCACATGTGGGGCCTTTTCCTTCCTTTATGATTTCTTTGGGATATAAGCCCAATAGAAATGCTGCTGGGTCAAAGGGTATGCACAGTTTGATAACTTTTTGAGCATAGCTCCAAATTGTTCTCCAGAATGGCTGTATCCGTTCACAGCTCCACCAACAATGCATCAGTGTCCCAGCCCTCCCACAACCCCTCCAACATTCATCATTAACTTTTCCTGTCATTTTAGCCAATCTGACAGGTGTGAAGTGGTATCTCAGGGTTGTCTTGATTTGCATTTCTCTGATCAATAGTGATTTGGAGCACCTTTTCATATGACTATAAATAGTTTTAATTTCATCCTCTGAAAATTGTCTGTTCATATCCTTTGACCATTTATTGATTGGAGAATGGCTTGAATTTTTATAAATATGAGACAATTCTCTATATATTTTAGAGATGAGACCTTTATCAGAACCCTTAAATGTAAAGATGATTTCCCAATTTATTGCTTCCCTCCTAATCTTGTCTGCATTGATTTTGTTTGTGCAAAAACTTTTTAACTTAATATAGTCAAAGTTATCTATCTGGTTTTCAATTAAAAGTTCCGGTTCTTCTTTGGACATAAATTTATTCCATCTCCACAGGTCTGAGAGGTAAACTATATTATGTTCCTCCAACTTGTTTACAAAATCACTCTTTATATCCAGATCATGAACCCATTTAGATCTTATCTTGGTATGTGGTGTTAGATGTGGGTCAAGCCCTAATTTCTTCCACACTAGTTTCCAGTTTTCCCAGCAGTTTTTGTCAAATAGTGAATACTTATCCCAAAAGCTGGGGTCTTTGGAAAACATTTATTCTTTCCAGAATGAATGCTATAACAAGAAGAAATGGGTGGAGATTAGAAGTCTTACTACATTGATTATATTCATAAACTTGGACTCCAATATTAATTTCCTGATATCTAATAAGCTATATAACCTGAGAGAAAAGCTAACAGACATAAATGTTAATTCACAGGATTTCTTTCCAGTACAAATACTCTGAGAGAAATTGATTAGGAGTGGAGGGGAAGGAGTTGTGTGGAAAGACTTTTACATATCCATTTCTCTCTAGGCTATAATCCTAGATGGATATTTTTTGCCCAATCATCCATTTTTAAATATTACTGAAAGGTAGTTCTTACACATGGCGCATGTACATGCATACATACATGCACACAATTTTAATCTCAAAATGTCATTCTTACAATTAGAAAAAAAATAAAATATGAGGGAAAAAAACAAGCAGCTCTAATCCTAGATATTTAAGGTCAGACTGAGAACTGAAAGATTTCCCACATCTATTATAAATAGAAAACATTGTATTTGATTAGATTCTGTTACATTTACTTCAGTGTGAATACAGACAAGTTTTTTTTTTTTTCTTAATGAATCACATTTACAAAGCTTCTTTCCTACTAGGAACCCTCTATTGTTAGTAAAGCATTGGCTTTCTACCCCACATCTACCTTATTTACAATACCCATGGCCTCTCATTTTCTCGCAAATTTGGCTTTCATTGCCTATTAACAAGTATATTTCTCCTCAGTGCTCTGTTGCCTTTGTAAACTAGCATCACACACAAAGCTTTTTTCAAATTTGAGACAAGGAGATGAATCTTCCTGGAATGAAGGTTCAACAGAAATGCCCAGTTTTGAAGATAAATCCTTGGTTTCAGGAATATACTCCCAATATGAAAAAAAAAATTAAATATACATATCCTTCCATATCTACCTACTTTAACTGATTTCATTTTCCTCTAAGAAGAAAAAAAGTGTTAAATTTGAAGGAAGAAAACAAATAGTTCCATCACCATGACTCTGTGTAGTTATTTATACTTTTACATTCAGTCTCACAACTGTGGGAAGCAGGAAGGTCAATTGTTACATTTTTCCAAAAGAAGAAACTCAGATTGGATTTAGTAATTTTCCTAAAGTCTTACAATTACTCTGTAGCAGAAATGCAACTGAAAGCTTGCTTCTCCTGATTTCCATCCTAACAGTTTACTTGTTCTTCTTTTTGAGTTTTGTTTTTTTGTTTTGTTTTGTTGGCAGAAGCCACCCTGCCTCTCTACAATGAAAAAAATCTGAAAACGTTTAAGCAATGAGATTATCACTTAGAGATGACATATAGACTCTTTCATTGAGTGAAAGGTTGGACTGAACCCTTTTTAATGGCTTACTAAACTGAAGGAGAAGATAAATGTTATAAGTATGTTTCTACTTACATTTTACCAAATAGCTAATGAAAGATCTCGTACTGTTCTTGTGAAGATGGAGAAATGTGGACTAGGCTATCATAAAATTTGATGGATTCAGAACTGAAAAATTGAGATATCAGTGGTTGGTGGTTACCACAGCTAGAGGTCTTGAATGAAGTACCCTCATGAGTCCTTGCTGTGTTTATGCTTTTTGTCAATTACTTGGATAAAATCATAAATAGTATGCCTCCCAAATTCACAGGTTAAGAAGGAAAACTCACCCACTGACATGAGTCAAGATCCAAAAGAATCGCACAGCGTAGAGCACTGAACACAAAATATGTACATAGCAAGGATAAAAAGGGGGAAATAGAATGAGACAGCAGTTCATCTAAAAGAAACAACCTGGAGGTTACAGCAGACTACAGATCTGCTCTGAGGAAACAGCAAGATGTGGCAGCCCAGAAAGTGAATTTAAACTCAGGCTGCATTTAGGAAGAAATGAAAGGGGGAATAAGGAACTTAAGTGCTTTACAGACACTACCTCCTTTGATTTTTTTCACCTCAACTACACAAAGCAGGAGGCATTATAATTCTCATTTTACAGTTGAGGAAACTGAGGCAAACAGAGGTTATAAGACTTGTCCAGAGTCATATAGCTAGTGAGTATCTGAGATTAAACTTGAACATGGTTTTTCCTGATACCAGCCCAGCCCTCTATCCACTGAACCACTAGCTAATTCTAGTCAGCCACAGGCAATCAGAGCCTGCACTTCCACTCTTCCAACTCCATCCTCACTACCTTGCAATATGGATTCTGATCACCCCTTCCAACTAAATCTGTCATCTTTGCCGCTTGCCAAGCCTAATTAAAAACACGGGGCAAAAATGTCCAAGAGGGATTGGAAACCAAAAGAAGATGGGAAGCAGTTATTGCCTTTACTAAGGTCGGGTCATTGGCAACCTCACATACCTGAAGGATCTGGTGGATTATCAAAGGGAACTACAGAAATTGGGACAGCTTTGGATAAAGAACAAACTCTGCATGTCCAAAAAGGCAAAGAAAAGAGTGGAGTGAGCAAACTCTGGGCCAATGACTTCGGCTTCATTCCTGGTCCAATTCTAGAATAATATCAATGAAATAGTTAGGGACTATCTAACTAAGAAAGCAGGGAGTACCAACAGCCAGAATCACTTCCTTAAGAACAGGATATCCCTTTACCTCTCAGATCTGTGGAAAAGGAAATAATTTGTGACCAAAAAAGAACTGGAACTCATAATTGAACACCAAATAGATTTGATTATATTAAGTTAAAGAGGTTTTGTACAAATAAAACTAATGCAGACAAGATTAGGAGGGAAGCAATAAACTGGGAAAACATCTTTACATTTAAGGGTTTTGATAAAGGCCTCATTTCTAAAATATATAGAGAATTGACTCAAATTTATAAGAATTCAAGCCATTCTCCAATTGATAAATGGGCAAAGGATATGAACAGACAATTTTCAGATGAAGAAATTAAAACATTTCTAGTCATTTGAAAAGGTGCTTTAATTTTTTTTTCTTGTAGATCTGATTTTTCTTGTACAGCAAGATAACTGTATAAATATGTATACACATATTCGATTTGTCAAATATTTTAACATAATTAACATGTATTAGACTTCCTGCCATCTAGGGGAGGGAGTGGGGAGAAGGAGGGAAAAATTTGTAATAGAAGGCTTTGCAAGGGTCAATGATGGAAAATTACCCATGCATATGTTTTGCAAATAAAAAGCTTTAATAAAAAAAGAAAAAGAAAACATGCTTTAAATCACTATTAAGAAATGCAAATTAAGACAACTCTGAGATACCACTACACACCTCTCAGATTGGCTAAGATGACCGGAAAAGATAATGACAAATGCTGGAGGGGATGTGGGAAAACTGGGGCCTTAATACATTGTTGGTGCAATTGTTAATGGATCCAGCCATTCTGGAGAACAATTTGAAACTATGCTCAAAAAGTGATCAAACTGTATATACCCTTTGATCCAGCAGTGTTTCTACTGGGCTTATATTCTTGAAAGATCTTAAACGAAGGAAAGGGACCCACATGTGCAAAAATGTTTGTGGCAGCCCTTTTTGAAGTGGCTAGAAACTGAAAAATGAATGGATGCCCATCAATTGGAGAATGGCTGAATAAGTTATGGTATATGAATGTTATGGAATATTATTGTTCTGTGAGAAACGACCAGCAAGATGATTTCAGAGAGGCCTGGAGAGACTTGCATGAACTGATGCTAAGTAAAATTAGCAGAACTAGGAGATCATTATACACAGCAACAACAAGATTATATGATGATCAATTCTGATGGATGTGACTCTTTCCAACAATGAGATATTGAGGCCAGTTCCAATGTCTTGTGATGAAGAGAGTCATATACATCAGAGAGAGGACTATGGGAACTGAGTATAGATTACACCATAGCATTTTCACTTTTTTTGTTGTTGCTTGCATTTTATTTTCTCACTCGTTTTCTTAACTTTTTTAATCTGATTTTTATTGTGCAGCAATATATGTGCAATATATATTGGATTTAACATATATTTTAACATATAAAAAAAATGAACAGGCTATTCAAGACAGCTTTTTTTTTCCTGGCTGCAAAAACTCTCTAAATTCAAAAACAAATTGGTATTAGAGTAATAATGGAAAACCTTTTATTATTGGACAGATTATCACAGACCGTCCATGTGAACAGTGAAATGATGATACTATGTAAAAGAATCCAGTGATTTTCAAGTATAACAACCAAACTATCTCAATCATATTTTACAGAAGCAAAAAAATAAACCTATTGGAAGAAAGTATCAATAATCTGAAAGAAAAAAATGAAATGTTCAGAATGAATGGGGGCTTAGCATTTCATACTGTAAAATAGTATTTTCTAATAAATATAGTAAAATAGTAATTACAAAAATCCTATTTTGGATGAGTATATTATGTTCATAAGAAAGCAGAGTTGGGAAAAGAGTCAGCTCAGCTTTCAATCTTGAATTCTCCCTGCAGAAAAGCGGGAAGGCTAACACAAATCCATAGATCAGAATATAAATGACCACACAAGGAGGTTCTTTGTTCAGTTAGCAATAGGGAATTTGCCTAAGCCTCGATTTGGATTCATTAAAACATTCATTCATTGCACCCCTTGCAGGGGGCTAGAAAGGAACGTACTCAGATATCGACCTTTGAACTTTGGAGGCTAATATTAGACCTATGAGAACAGAGAATGGGGAAGGTACAGCCTCTATGCTGACAAAATTAGGTGACCGTATACCCAGATGGACCAGGTACTCATAATTATTCAGCACCACCTCCCTGTGATGGGTCCAGCCATCTCCATTCCTCCTGGGTGAAGTCCACAGCCACATCCCTGATTGTCACTGATTCCTACAACACCAAATGCATTTATGCTCACCCAGAGATTGCCCCTCACAGGAGCCTCAGAGATGAAACTGGTTTGTACAATGGAAAGTGGAACCTTCAGAATGGATCATATCTCTGGATCATCGACTATTGCTCAATCTCTGAGTATCTGAATCATAACAAAAAATGGGCATCTTTGGGAAGGCTCAGATTGTTGCTAAAAAAAAAAAAAACACTGGAGCCTAAAGACCTAAGGTCAAATCCTTGTTCTTTATTACTAGGTGACTTAGAACTGTCTCACTTTCCACATAATACAATGATATGGAGTAGGTGAGCCAGAAGGTCCCTTCTGGGTCTAAATCACAGATCTTAAAGTCCTCATGATACTCAAAGTTATTTGGGGTTGAGGGGTTTACAAAATTCTTTCCTCATTGAAGGCAGGTAGTGAATGGAATTACCTAAAAGCCCATTTTACACATGAGGAAACAGTCATGGAAAAAGTAAGTGGCTCACAAATCCTGACTCACACTGCCTTTTGCTATTCCTGGTCTCACAGTCGCTTTTAAATTGAACATATCTGGGCCATTCCTCTTGATCTTCTGATCCTACACTCAAAATCATTCCATTGGTCATTATCTAAACTGGTTGGCATCCTCTTCCAATCATATATCATTCCACAGTCAGCCTCAAGTATTCTCCACTGTGATCTGCACCTCCTGGACAACGCAGCTTCCAAAACCCTGGAGCTCCAGCGTCCCCTCCAAGAGGCTTTCCCAGCCATGCTTTGCTGTCAATTCCCCCCCTCCCCAGGCAGACATGAACACTTCTGCACTTATACCCCTTCAGGACACCCCAAGGGGGCACATAGTTGACACAATAGATGCCTTTTGATCCATTGATTCTTTCTTCTCTTTACAATTAAAAGGGAAATCCTCAGGATTCCCACAATTCATCTCCTGCAATATGGCTCCTCAGTGGTCACCGCTCAGATCTAGAGCATTAATCACTAACTCACACAGACACAGGCCTAAAAAGGACGGGATTCTTGGCCCTGTTCGGCCCCTTTCCTGCCACTATTAGCTAAGCCAGAAGTAGCCTCTCACTGGGCCGAGCTGGGCTATCAGGAGTATAGGGGGCATTGCTCCGAGGCCTGGACCGTGAATGGGACTGCACTGGGACAAGCCTGGCTATTGGGAGGACAGGAGCATTGCTCCAAGGCCTGGGAAGGGGACCCGTGAGCGGGGCTGCTTGCAACACATCAGGGGTCTCCGGCCTTACATGCTTAAAGGTTAAGAACACGTGCTCTTCCTGCCTCCAATGATGATGCTTGTGATATTCGTGAAAAGGTCTCAATTCATACATTCGAGTTGGGTGGGCATGGGGAGCACGGGCTGGGCAAATGCTCAGAGGCTGGAGACATGGGGACCCCCAGTTCCCAGTCCAGCAGTGCGGAGGTGG
Organism: Myrmecobius fasciatus; assembly: GCA_023553655.1. Taxonomy (NCBI): domain Eukaryota; kingdom Metazoa; phylum Chordata; class Mammalia; order Dasyuromorphia; family Myrmecobiidae; genus Myrmecobius; species Myrmecobius fasciatus. The sequence continues at coordinate 267,157 of JAJPUD010001311.1, read as the reverse complement.
GGAGGCCAGGGCGGGGGAAGCAGCACTTTCTCTGACCTGGGACCACCAACAGACCTGGAGGAGGCCGGGTCCCACCCCTTCTTCCCTTTGCCCGACTCCAGCACCCCTCGTGTTCGGCCCTGCACTCAGGCCCCACTGAGGCCCCTTCAGCCGCGGATCATAATCAGGAGGAGTCGCCGGCCCGGGGCCGCCAGGGGGCATCTGAGGGAACGGCCTGAGAGAGAAGGCTGCTGCCGGGCTGGGGTGGGGGAAGATCCCCCGAAAGCGGCGTGGATGCAAGGCACCTGCAGGCTCCTGCCCGGCAGTCTGTGCGCACTAGGGAAGGCTGTCGGGGGTCAATCCAGACCTTCACGTGGAGACAACCAAAGGAAGCAGCCTCGAGCTGAGATTTCTGGGACCAGCAGTGCAGAGGCCCCCCAAAAGCCAATACGCATGCTCACAAGCGCCGCCAAGTGGAAAGGAGAGGAACCCCAGCTTTTCTAAAAACATGGGCCAAGCATATCCCGCGCTTCGCCTTCTGGGAATTGTAGTAGTGGGGCATGAGAGTGCGCGTGCCCCACGGTGCCCCTGTGCCAGGGAGTGAGGTTGCTCTGTGAGGTTTTGATCCTGTGCCCATTGCTAGTCCTGTGGCCTCCGAGGTGTCTAATGCCCGACCCTAGGGCGAAGTCTCCCCACCCCTGGACCGCTGCTGCCTGGGCCGGGCATCGGTCTTGCCTCCCCCCATGCCGGCACCGGGCGGGCCCTGAGCCCCCTGAGAGGAGAAAAGCGATCCGACTATTGCGGAGGAGGAACCAGCATGTCCCAAGCGGCCTCCTTCACAAAGGAGGAAACCGAGGCCCTGACAAAATGGCCGCTATTGGAGGTCTTGGTGCTCCCTCCCCCCCAGTCTGGCCAGTTCCCAGAAGCCTCCCCGCAGAGGGCCGCCCGGGGCTGGAGGCACGTTGCACGGGGCGAGGGAGGGGACTGTCCAGAGGCTGACCAGCCGGGGCCCAGGCACTGGGAGGAGAGATAGAGGGCCGTGGAGTGGATCCTCTCTGTGGGCAAGGATGAGGTCCTGGGCTCGGTAGGCAGAGATAGAAGGAAATATTGATGGAGTTGCTTCCGGGGCAGGCACTGATAGGAATCAGTTTAGCCTGGAGGTCCCACCCTCCCTTGGGGGTCGTGGGCAGCCCCACCGGAAACCCAGCCGTGTCCCTGAGGTTAAATTTCGCACTCCCCACGGTGCCCCATGATGCTTTCCTTCTTTTTTTATAGCTAAGGTGCCCTCCAAGCCCATGCTGTGGTCCCTTTCTCCTGGCCAAATGTGAGTACTACCAGGGCACTTGTCTTTTCCATCATTAATCATTAAAGCCCCTTTCTCTCCCCCGTGCCCTCCCAATTCTGATATTTACCGCTCCTGATGTCTGGTGTGACCTTCTAAATAAACCTACCTTTTGTCAAAGAGAGCGGCCATTGGGAATTCTCATGACTGGACCCCAACATTTAGTGCTCTCCTTTCCATATTAAAATAAGATCAAAATGGGTATATGATTTGGGCATGAAGGATGATACCATAAACAAAATGGGAGACCAAAGGATAATTTACCTGTCCAATCTTTGGAGAAGGGAAGAATTTATGACTAAAGAAGAACTAGAGAACATTATGAAAGGCAAAATGGACAACTTTGTTTACATTAAATAAAAAAGTTTTTGGAAAAATAAAAGCAACAGAATATTAGAAGGGAAGTACAAAACTGGGGGGAAATCTTAACAGCCAGTGTTTCTGATAAAGAAATATTTAGAAATATAAAGAACTGTGTCAAATTTATAAGCCATCTCCCAATTGCTGAATGGTCAAGGGATATGAACAATTTTCAGACTGACAAAATTAAAGCCATCTATAATCATGTGAAAAATGCTCTAAATCACTATTGGTTAGAGAAATGCAAATTAAGAATCCTAAGGTATCACTTTACACCTCTCAGATTGGCTAAGATGACAGAAAGATAATGATAAATGTTGGAGGGAATGTGGGAAAACTGGGACACTGATGCATTGTTGGTGGAGTTGTGAAATAGATCCAACCATTCTGGAGGGCAATCTGGAACTATGCCCAAATGATTATGAAACTCTGCATGCCTTTTGCCATTACTGGGTCTGTATCCCAAGGAAATCATAAAGGAGGGTAAATGCCCCACCGGCACAAAAATGCTTGTAGCAACTCTTTATGTGGTAGCAAAGAATTGGAAAAGGAGTAGATGCTCATCAATTGGGGAATGGCTGAACAAGTTGTAGCATATGAAGATAATGGAATATAATTGTTCTATAAAATATGATGAACATGCTAATTTTAGAAAGACTTGGAAAGATTTACATGGGCTAAGGTGAGAGAAACAAGCAGAACCAGGAATACATTGTACACAATAAGAGCAAAAAGATGTGATGATCAACTCTGAAAGACTCGGTTCTTCTCAGTGGTTCAGAGATCCAAAGCAACCTCAATAGATTTTGGACAGACAATGCCATCTGGACCTAGAAAAAGAATTATGAGGATTGAATGTAAATCAGCATATGCTATGTTTTTCTGCATAATTTTTTTCTCTCCCATGATTTTTCCTTTTTGCTCTGATTTTTCTCTCCCAACATGATTCATAAAAAATGTATATTAAAAATAAATATTTTTTAAAAAAGAATATGGACATAACTGTTAACAAAGCAGATCAAAGTCATCACTCACTAAGACCAGTGATCACCATAAGAAAAGGGAGACTTACCCTTTTCTGACAAGGAAGAAGAGGATCTTGATTTTCATGGAACATTGGCTATACTATGGGTATTTATGGACTGGCTAATTATGAGGATCCATCTGCCTCTTGTAATCTTTGCTAGAAGATCAAAACTACCAGACTTGCTGTCTCTTGGAAGAGATAAAATCTCCCCTAATTTCACAAAGACTGGCAAGGACAGATGATGTATCTTTTGGGGGTATTCCAGAGGCTACTGGTATGAGAGAGAACTTTTCTTTTAATTTTACCTTTAAAGTAACTCGGAAAGGAAATCTAAGTTCTCAAACTTAACTCAAATACATGGAAATGTGACTTCAGGCAGAAGCAGACTAAATTATAAAATTAATACAACATAAAATCTGTTACATTGTATGACCAATATAGTAGAAATCAATACAGAAGGAAAAAGGTAAACTTAATTTAGAAATTTTCAGTGTTACAAATTATATGAACACTTCTCCCCAGTGATGACATTTAGAAGGCTTTTCTCCAATATGAATACACTTATCTACTTCACATTGGGAGGACTTTATAAAAGCTTTAGAACATTAATTACAATTGTAAAATTTCACTCTAGAATGAATCCTCTGATGGGAAATAAGAGGTGAGCTATGGCAGAAAGCATTCCAAATTTCCCAAATTTGCAAGTCTTTTTTGGTCATCGGATTTTCTCTTGTCTAATATGGTATTGGTTATGAAAACAATCCTTCTCGTGTTGATTACATCTGTGTATTTTTTTCTCTAGTATGAGCTGTCTTAAGTAAATTGAGAGATGTTTGCTGGACAAAGCCTGAACCACACTCATTACCTTGAGAAGGGATTTTTCCAGTATGACTTTTAACTAATCAGGTCAAGGATCATGCTGAAAGCTGTCTCATGATCATTACCTTGAAAACCATTCCCAAACTCCATTATGGTTCCCCACATGCTCTCTCTGCTCATTAAAACAGCATAAAAGCTCATTAAACCATTTGGACTATATTTGGAATACCTATATCCTGAGGGAATTTTCTTAAGTCAAATTAAGTCTGAATATTATGTAAATATTATATATGTATAATAAAATAAACCATATTACATAAATAATATATTTATGTCTTCTGGGGTCTATCCTCTGGGCAGGAAGGATTGATCTTTGAGCAAAACTTTCAAATTTTTTGTGTACAAGTGAATTTGTAAATGAGTATGGCAACTACCACAACTTGTTTGAACTTCCCAATTACCCAGGTAACTGAGAAGAGCTGCTTGAGAACTGGTCATATAAACTAAGGTTCAGAGTGGTCTGACATACCAATAATCTTTTGCCATGACCAAGAGTAAACTCAGCTGGACTGGCAGAAATTCTGAAGCTAATTAAGATTATACCAGCTTTGAAGCAGGCCTTGAAACAAACTATTTGATAATTTATGGACTTTTAAGATTTATCCTTATCTTCAGAGACTCATCTAACTATTGTTTATGGAGCTCTCAAATATACTGTTTTATGGATTTTGAAGACATTTGGAGACATTCTCTTATCTTATCTTTTATGTTCAAGCATTGGACCATCAGGATTGCTTCTCACCAAGAATGTTTTCTGATTTATGTATCAAAAATCTTTTTTTTTTTAATTTCATAGGTATTATCTTTCTCTGGTTTTCTTTCCTTTAGAGAATAGAGAGATTTGGAGAAATTTGCCTTTGTGTTCTCTACTATCTTCCCCCCTTGAGGGAAATCAAGATCTAAATGTGAGAGAGACAGAGACACAGAGACAGACACAGAGAGAGACAGAGAGATTGCTTCAGTTTACATTTGTAAACTTTCCCTTCACAAGAATTTTTTTTTTGAGAATTATTTTTAATTGTCTGGAATGATTCCTCCAGTTGCTTTTTTCCCTTCTTTAACTTTATATCACTACGCCAGAATTCTGTCAAAGTGAAATCATAGGAAAGCCTCAGCTTTGAAGAAGACTCCTTGGTTTGAGGGCTGGTTTTCCCATCTGAAGGAAACAAATGATAGAAACTTATTTATTCTTTTACTTCCGAGGACAGGAGGAAATCTGGTAGATATTTAGTGTCACTTCAGTTTCCTCCCTTGAACTTCACCTTCTCCTTTTCCCCTAGCTTAGTCCTGCCCATACTTGTACCTCTTGGAGGGATCCTTCCCATTTGGTTTCCCTTGTCCCCTCCCAGGATGCAGAACAATGGAGAGAGATCTCTTTTTACATCTCATCTCCAAGTTCTAGCTTATCCTTTTAATTCTGCAAGATTTCTTTTGGCTTATCTCATGGTGATTTTTCTCTCCACTGACATTATTGTGATTATTGTCAATATTTTTTTCTTGGCCCTGCCTACTTCCCTTTGCGTTTGTGGATATCTTTCCATCTAGATAAGAACTTGGTGAGACCAATGCTTTGTAGCAACTGAGCCAATTTTTGAACCAGCTCCTCAGAAACTGGTAAAGAGGGAGAATATGACTTGGAAGTATTGTGGGAAATGCTTGTACATTTGTTCTTGCTGTACCTTTGAAGGAAATATATCTCCATAAAAGCTTAGCAATACCATGTAGATAAAAAGAAATGAAATGCTAGCTAAAAGCCCCTAGCAAATAAGGGAAACACAGATGGTTAAAGCTTGAAGCAATAGAATATAGTCATTCCACTCCAGACCCCAAGGAGAGAGGTAGCTGCCAAGCCCTGAGAGGCTGGAGCCAGAACATATAGCTTGCAGGAATTTGGAGTATTCTTTCACAGCCATAATAGTTTATTCTTTCTCAAGGATAATAGTTTAGAATCATTTTGAGAACTCTTAATTCATATTCTTTATCATTATAATAGAATGGCTTTTAGTCTTGTATTAACAGTTTCCTCTTATGAGGAAATTTTATTTGGGCAAATGTTTTTTATTTCATGTAATCAAAACTATTATTTTCTCTTCTGTGAATTTCTATTAATTGTTAGGAATTCATTTCCCAGGGACTCCCAGAACACGTTTGCCCAAACATAGGCAGACTGTGCAGCTCCCATATGCTACTCTAGCAAAGACCTGACTTCACAATAGACTAGTGATCAAGAAGTTCACTGTAAAATGGTAATTAATAACCTTGTGGTGGCAGGAAAGAAACCAGTAAAAAAAGAAAATTATGGAGTTGTGTGTGTCTATGTGTGTCTGTGTGTCTGTGTAGGAGAGGAGAGAAAGTGGAATGGAGGAGAAAAAGGGAAGGAGGAGAGGAATAGAAAGACACACACACACAGAGAGAGAGAGAGAGAGAGAGAGAGAGAGAGAGAGAGAGAGAGAGA
>JAJPUD010001311.1:225942-261105 GCA_023553655.1 Myrmecobius fasciatus | reverse complement strand
GAGAGAGAGAGAGAGAGAGAGAGAGAGAGAGAGAGAGAGAGAGAGAGGCACACACAGAGAGAGACAGAGAGAGGGAGGGAAGGAGGAAGAAAGGAAGGGATCTAGAGAGGATATGATAAAAGCAATCTGGGGGGAACACAATTGGATGGAATCAAGGTCTCAAGTAAAGAAAACTGTCTTGATAAGAGGAAGGACTACCACTTCCACAGAAACTAGAATGAAGCAGGAGATAATGAAGGGTGAGATATGAGGATGTGAGATGGACAAAGAGAGATCTTGGCAAATGGCCTCAATTTTTACAATAAGTCACCATTTTTCTGAAATGGTGACAGCCCTGGGAAGTTAGAGGAGAAAAACAAAGGGTTGGAAGCCTTCTAGAAGTAGGGAGTTAGAGGGTGAAGATTAGAGAGGGAAGAGGAAAAGTGATCAGCTGAACTGGGACCCACTTGAGATGAGATGACTTATAGAAGGCATTTTGTTATTTCCTCCTGCAGTGTTTGGAGTATTGAGAAGAAAGGAAATGATGGGAATCGACGAATCAATAGGCATCTCTTAATTATCCATTATGTGAAAGTGATAATTACTGAGGAGAGAAAGCAAGACAAAAACAGTCCCTGCCCTCAGGGAAGTCACGGTCTAAAGTGGGAAACAATATGTAAACAATGTATCTGTGGCATAAATTGGGGGAATTCACTACAGGAAAGTGCACTCTAAGAGCTTTGAGTGGGGAAAGGAAAGATTCCTTTACAAAAGGAAAAATTTTAACTGGAACTTGTAGAAAGCTAGGAGGCTTGGATGAAGAAGGAGAAACAGGTAGACTTGGAGGACAACTCTGGAAAAAACCTGGAATCAGGACATGGAGTTATCTTGTGAGAGAAATAGGAAAAAAAAGTCTCTGAAGGTGAGAGAGAAGAGGAAGGGAATAGTGCAAAAGGAGAATGGGAATGTACAAAGGGGCCAGATTATTGGGCTTTAAAAAGCCTCCCCCCCAAAAAAAGTTTATATTAAATCCTCGAGACAATAAGGAACACTAGAATTTCTTCCAGTGACATGGTCAGACTTACATTTTAGGAAGATAAATTTGAAGTTAAATGGAGAATAGAATACAGTAGGGAGACACTTGGAAGAGGAAAACCCACTAGAAGTCTAGACTTGAGGTGATGAGGGCCTGTAACAGAGAGGTATCAATGGCAAATGAGTAGGGGGCTTTATATAAAAGTAGAAATCACAGAATTTAGCAAGTAATTGGATATTGGGGGAGGTATGGAGATTAAGAAGTCAAAGATAAAACCTCAGTTGCACCAGGAATGACTGGGAGCACAGGGATGTCTTTGAGAGTAATAGAGAACATAGGGAGGGAGAAGGGTTTAGGAGACATGATGAGTTTAGTTCTGATTATATTGAATTTCATATGTCTAAAGGATATCTAATTCAAGATGTCCAATGGACAGTTGGAGGAGACTGGAGGCCTTGGGGTTAGGACTAGTTAAGTAGATCTGAGAGTCATCAACATAGACATATTAATTGAAACCACAAAAGTAGATGAGATTGCCAAATGCAATGTTATTATTCATTCTTCATTTTTACAAAAGGGTATCTTAACTTGCTCATGAATTTGGATTTAAGTGGGCAGAGCTGCACAAAATTGTTACCCTCACTCTATCTTCCGGAGTCACTAAAGTCCAATGGCAGGACAAAAGTCAGGATGAGGGGAGATGGCCTGGGATGCAATGAAGGACCTTGGAGTCTTTAGAGTCTGGCTAAGCTCTGAGTGTTCCAAAGCACTTGCTTCAGCCACTTTCATGGCTGTTAGAACAGATTGTTAGAATCCATTCTTTTGGGAGAAGTCTTCACATGCTTGTGGTAGATATCCCCTAACTTGGAGATGGGTTTGAGGCCCTTTGGTTGCCCTCCACCTGGGTTAGCCCATTTGCTGGGATTGCTTTATTAGGTATGGCCTCTGTGACAGCTTCTTGGTATAGAGGGATATGAGAAATGAGTGACAGGTAGACACCAAAAATAAATGAACAGCTCTGAAAAGGGTTCAGCGAGCCCTCATGGCAGAGGGTCTGGAACAGAGATTTGGAGGTTCCTCATTGCTAGTGAGTGAGACTTAGTTAAATTCCTATTTAAATAAGATAAAAGAATGGTCAGGCAGGTAGCTTTTCTCCAATTAGAAATCAAATTATCTAATTTTATATCCTGGTTGTTTCCTTTTAACTAATTGACCTTGCTTAAAAGCTGCAGTCAAAGAATTTGTATGATAAAAAAGATTAATGGTTTTATTCTTCATTTATCCCAATAAGCAGGACTCGTTCAGTCTTTAGGCTTTCAGCCAGACATTAGGTTAAAAAAAATTTATAAAAATATCTTAATAGATTTTCGAGATTTGGAGATTAATCATTTTGAGATTTCAGGGGAGAACACCCAGGGCTTTGGAATTCCAAGAACTCACTCACTTCTAAAATATCTTAGTGAGTTTGGAGGTTTTACCCTATGGACTTTATTTTAAGAGAAAATTGGAATTAAATTCTGTAAAAATGTCAGGGAATAAACAGAACTCAGATCATTTTCCCCCTGAAAATTGTTAGAATTATCATATTAGTGTAATGAAGAGAGGCAACTAGTTTGAAAATAATCCCATGAAGGAAGGGGGAACTTTGGTATGTTTGCAGTTTAAATTTACCTAATACTTAACCCTTATTTAACCATGAAAAGAGAATAAACTTTAAATCTGGGAGCAACTTAAAAATGAGTAAATTTTAATTAAGGAATTGAAATGGTGATTTAACCTGAAAAGGGAGGGACCCTTTTAATCCTCCCAATCCAGTTTAGAGATTCCCACTTTGGGTGCCTATTCTACATCAGGGACTTTCAAAGCATTCTCATCCCAGCTCAGAGATTCCTCTCTGAGCCCCAAACAAATTATCTTCTCTCTGTTTACTTCAGTTTTCTGATCTGTAAAGAGGAAAATAATGGTACCCACCTCCCAGGACTGTTATGAGGATCAAAATGATATAAAGATTGTGAAATGCAAGGGCAGTGTCTTGAATAAGGTAAGCACTATATAAAGTATGTATTCTTTATATATATATATATATATACACATATACATATATATATATAAAATAAAATATATTGTTATTATTATAAATTTTTTATTTGACTGTAATTATTTCATACTTGATAGTATGTGATTTAGAAGTGATTAGAATAAAATACCAAAGGCAATAAGATTAATGCTTTCCTATATAATTTATAAATGCATTCAGTTGAATTGATGTCATCTGAGTGACATCAATTTTGTTTCAAAGTAACATTTTGTTTCATGTTTTAAATATATGATATTGTGTATGTTATTGTATTTCTAAAATTTTTATATTGTGTAATTAGAGAGATCATTGTATCAAAAATGCTGTTAGAAAAGCAACTTAAAAAAAAACTTGGATGCTGTTAGATTATGAACTGAGCTGCTAAAATAATGTGATAAAAATATTTTAAATAGATGATAATATACTAAAATAGAATAAGTTTTCATCTTTTGGGTCTCAGGGGCCATTCTTTTTAGCTCCCTGCTTCCCTTTTGGACTAGACATGGATTCTCTGCAGGCTGAGCTAGAACAGAAGGATGGCAGGAAGCTGAATATCCCCACAATGACCTACAGAGGACCAAATCCCAGTGACAGTAAGAGCACCTGGATCTGTCCTTATAGAACAGACTCAAACCAAAAGAGGAGGGCCAACAGTTAAGTTCAGACTTGGAAAATGAGAAGCTCTAACTAGGAAAAAAGTATTTCACACCCTCTCTTTTCCACCCCAAATTTCTCCTTTGAGTATTCAAGAGACAGGAAGGGGCTTGGTGTCTGGAATGAGCAGAGACCAGGGACACCTTCACTGAGTCCTTCTGAATTAGACCTCTCTCCATTGCTTTCCCCCATCCTTGGTCAGAAATCACACTACTGCTTGGTCTAAAAGGGGAAAACTGAGGATGGGGAGGTACTAGAAAGGGGAGACCTGGAATGGCAAGGAATATCATGAAGCCCGGAAAAATAATCCCTTCAAGGAATAGAAGAGAAGATAGGGGAACTGAGGCAAAGGTAACTGGGGATCGCCAATTAAGATTAGAGAGGATCTTAATCAGGGAGTGCCCAGAAAAGAAATCCTGAGATATAAGAAAGAAGTAAGGTCAGGAAGCCTAAACTAAACCAAAAGCAGGATTTAGGAGATAAGACTAGACATTGTAATAGTGTATTGGGAATGTCACAGCCAGATATCCTGAGGTGGGGAGAGAGACAAAGAAAATCCAAAGGAGAGGGCTAGAGAAAGAGCAAAACAACTGGGAAGGCCATTCTAGGTAATTAAATATGAGCCCCAAGAAAATGTCCAATGAAGGGAGAATCAATGAGTGCAATAAAGTTGAGAGAAGTTTTACTCAAGAGCCAACAGTTTCTGTTTACCAAAAGTTCCCCCAGAAAAGATCTTCCATGAATATGATGAAAGTAGAATGGCCTTCACACAATATTCAGACCTTATTTAACTTAAGAAAATCTTCTTGGGGAAAAAATATTCCAAACATAGTGAAGTGCTTTATAAGCAAAAACAGTTTACTCATTCAGTATCTAAGGAAGCATATTGAATGAAAGGATTTCAAGACAATCATTGTAAAATAGTTTTTGATTTCATCCAGACTTTAGTAGTCATCAGAAAAATCATACCTTGCTTTGTAAATATATTAAGATGTTATAAGCTTCACCCATCAATCATTTCTCAATTTACATTAGAGAAAATTACATACTAGAGAGACCTTGTATAAATGGGATCAATGTGGGAAAGCCTTTTTTTTTAGAATATAGATTTTGCTAGAGTTCTAAAAATTCATCAACTGGAAAAACCAAGGAAATGCAATGAACTTGGAAAGATCTTCCACCAGGGGTCAACCCTCATTTCACATAAAAGGATTCATTCTGGATGGAACCTTACAAATGTAATTAATGTGCAAAAACTTTCATAGTGCCCTCCAAACTTTCAGTCTACAAGAGAATTCATCCTGGAAAGGAGCCATGTAAATGTCATGAACATGCAAAAATCTTCAAAAGAAGAGCAAACCTTACTATATATGAAAGCATTCATACTAGAGGAAAAACCTTACATATGTAATAAATGTGGAAAGGTTTTGAAAAGCCCTTTAATCATACTGGACATCAGAGGATTCATTCTGGGAAAAAGCCATATAAATATAATGAATGTGAAAAGGTCTTTAACCCTGAGTTATTTCTTATAAGACACTAGAGAGTTCACACTAGAGACAAACTCTGAATCTGTTTGAAGTGGAAACACTTTAGCTGGAGGGCAGACATCATGCGATATCAGAAGATTTATTTTATACATAAAATCAAGGGCATTTATTGAAATTTTCTTTAAATTAATATACAATAGTATACTAGGTTCATATTCCCTAGTTTCTTCAGCTTTTTTCAAGTCATTGGCAAATTTCCAGTTTGTTTAGCTCCCACCAAAATTGGTGCTATGAATCTTTTATTGTATAAGGCACATTTTAAGGTTAACAGTAGCATTGGTGGGCCAAAAGCTTTGGCTAGTTTAATGATGTGTTCCCAAAGGATAATTCTGCTGTTTTCTTTTTTAAAGTCAAATATTTGTTTTTTGTTATATACTTAACAAAATATTCAGCAAATATGAGCATTTCAATAAACAACAGAAAACCAATTGTGCATGGAACTATAAATCTCCATTTCATACCTGTGTGTATGTATGTGTGTTTTAGTAAACATAGATTTTATTTTTTCAATTGCCTCTCCGTAGGCTAAGATGCATCTTCTACCCATGATTCTGAAAGGCCTGTGATCTATTTCTCTTCAATTTTTTTCCGATTATGGGATTTTTGGCAATAAGGATCTGTATCTATTAAAATTGTCGAATGTGGGTTTTTGTCAGACTACTTTTCAGTTTTCCCAATTTTTCATATCAGAGTTCTTTCTGCATACGTTGTTTTACAGTGTACTTAATACTCCATTGTCAATAACATGTGATAATGAAAAAAATCTCTTTCCTTCCACAAGAAGAGAGTTTACTAGGACAGAATGCTAGATACACTGTCAAGTGCAGCTATAGTGTTGAATGCATTAGCTAAATCATTATTTTGGCAACAAATGAGGATGTGAGGACACTTAATGCAGGTTGGGTACCACTGCAAAAGCCTGGATGGGAGAGTGAAGTCCTGTGTATGATGAGCCACAAACAACAAGAAAAAGGAAAAGGAAAAGAAGGAGGAGAAAAGAAAGAAGGAAGAAGAGGAAGAAGGTTAAGAAGAGTAGGAGGAAGAGGAAAAAGGAGGAGGAGGAGGAAAAAAAGGAAGAGAAGGAGGAAGAAGCTGACACTAATTGCTGCTTTAGGAAAGTCAGTTCTAAGGAACACCAATTAGTAGACTATTACAATAAGCCAATTAAGAGGTGATGAGTATCTTGCTTCGCCTACAGTTTTGTATCAATTAAAAACAGCCAACATAATCATGTAATCTTATTTTAGTTAATGAACCAATCATTGCTCTCAGATGCTCAGAGGATTCTACCCTCTCACTTGTGGAACCTCCAATTTAACTAAAAAAATTTTCCCAACCATGGATTGCACTTTCAGAATGTTTTCCAAAACAGGGTGATTGAAATTGCTCCCTCTAAGATTAACAGCAAGCTCTCCTTTTAAAAATGTTATCTAATTTTGATTATTTTTTAATCTCCTATCACATTGGTTTCTAAATATATTCCCCCCCCCCTTTCCTTATCCAAAGAGGAATAAATGAAAAGGAGCAGTTCAGCAAAACTCACAGGAGACAGCTAAGTGTTGGCACCCTTTGTCACAAAAACCTGGTGTCAAATTCTTTCTCAGACTCTTAGTTGTGAGACCCTAGACATATCATGCTGTCAGCCTCAGTTTGCTCATCTATAAAATGGATATCATCAGAGTACCTAACTCTCAAGGTTGTAGTCAGAACTAAATGAGCACCAATGTTTCTCTGTGGGTGTTCAGTGGAGCAATAGGTACCTTGGGGGTGAAGAGTCCTGACTGGGCTCCCTCCATACTTGGGGGCTATTTTGTCCATAGAAAAGTTTCCCAGTCTCTCAACAATGTTATATGAATGAGCTTTCCATTAGCACATTCATAATCAATCGACTTTTATGAAGCACCTATTATGTGCTAAGTGCTAGGGTCCAAATACCAAAAGAAAAGAAAAGAAAAGAAATGCACTGTCCTGGAGGAACTTTCCGCATAATTAAGAAGATTTAGATCAGCTAATTGTGAGGCACCTGAAACTCAGGGTCTCACAGCAGATCGGTCTCTTTACTGAAGGTCTTGACAAGCAATGTGCTAGAGCATCATTATGCATTTTTAAATCATTTTTCTAAATTAAGATTGCGGATAGTTGGTAAATGTCAGTCAATGGTCAATAAGCATGTAACAAATGTTTCCTTTGTAACAGAGGCACGATCAATATTGTCTTTGGAGGTGGATAGTATGCTTCATCATCGGTCCTTTGAGATTATTTTAGTGTATTGTATTGCTGAGAATAGCTAAATCATTCACGGTTCTTCATCAAATAATATTGCTTTTACTATATACAGCATTGTTCTAGTTCTATTCACTTCAGTATGCATGTAAATCTTCACAGATTTTATTGAAATTATCCAGCTTACACAATTCTTACACAAGTACACAATAATTTTCCAATGTAATCAAATGTCACAGTTTATTCAGCCATATTCGATGGACATCCTTTTGATATCCAATTCTTAGCCACCACAAAAAAAAGCCTGTTATATTTTTGTACAAACAGGTCCTTTTCCCCTTTTGGATGTCATTGGGATGTAGACCTAGCAAGGATATTGTTGGATGAAAGAGTATGCAGTTTTATAGCCCTTGGAGCAAAGTTCCAAATCACTTCCAAAATGACTGGATCAGTTCATAATTGCACTTACAGTGTATTAGAGTCATAGTTTTCTCACACTCCCTCCCATATCCAACATTTTCCTTTTGTGTAATATTAGCCACTCTGATAGGTGTGAGATGAATTTGCATTTTAAATTTGCATTTCTCTGATCAATAGTGATTTAGGGCATTTTTTTCATGTTATCATAAATAGATTTGATTTCTTTGTCTGAAAACTGCCTACTAATATCCTTTGACCATTTAAGAATTGGGGACTGACTTGTATTTTTATAAATTTAACTCTGTTTTCTATATATTTGAGAAACGAGGCCTTTGTCAGATACTTATTACAAATATTTTCACCATTTTTCTGCTTTCTTTATCATTTTGGTTGCATTGGTTTTGTTTGTGAAAAAAATTTAATTTTATATAATCAAAATTATCTAGTTTTCATTTTGTAATGTTCTCTACATCTTCTTTTTAAAATTTTTTTTCTCTATATCTTCTTTGAACCTAACTTCTTCCTTTGTCCATAAATCTGATAGCTAATTCATGTTCTCATAATTTACTTATGATTTTTGGTTTACACCCTTTTTGTATAAATTATATATCCCTTTTGACCTTATCTTGTTATATAGTATAAATGTTGATATATACAATTTATGCCATTCTGTTTTCTAGTTTTCCCAACAGTTTTTGTCAAATAATGAGTTTTTATTCCAAAATCTTGGATCTTTAGGCTTATCATAGATTAGATTGCTACAGTCATTTACTATAATATAATTTGTACCTAATCTAATCCACTGACCCACCACTTTATTTCTTAGCCAGTAGTAGGTTGTTTTGATAATTACTACTTTATTATAAAATTTGAGATCTACTATGGCCCAGCCACCGTCTTTTACATTTTTTCAATGACTCTTTAGATATTCTTAAGCTTTTGTTCTTCCAAATGAATTTTGTTATTTTTTTCTAGCCCTATAAAATAATTTTTGATAATTTGATTTGTATGATGCTGAATAAATAGATTAATTTAGGAGTCATGTTTATTATATTGGTTCAGCCTATTTATAAATAATTAATATTTTTCCAGTTGTTTAGATTTGACTTTTTGCTTAAAAAATGTTTTGTAGTTGTGTTCATGTAGTTTCTGGGTTTAATTTGGCATATAGTCTTCCAATATTTTATATTCCTTTTGCTGGATTTTTTTGGTTAGTATATAGACAAATTATTGATTTATGTGGGTTTCTTTTGTATCCCACAACTTTGCTAAAGTTGTTAAATAATTTTAATTAATTCTCTAGAATTTTCTAAGTATAACATGATTTCATATCCAGAGATTGATAGTTTTGTTTCCTCATGGTCTATTCTAATCTCTTCAATTTCTTTTTCTTCTCTTATTGCTATAGCTAACATTTCTGATACAACATTAAATAATAGAGGTGATAAAGGTCATCCTTGCTTCACACCTGATTGTATAGGAAAGTTTTCTAGCTTGTTCCTATTACAGATAATACTTTCTGATGGTTTTAGATAAATATTACTTACCATTTTTAAGGTAAGCTCAATTTATTCCTATGATCTCTAGTGTTTTTAATAGGAATAAGTGCAGTATTTTCACAAAGGCCTTTTCTGCATTTATTTTGAGATAATTGTATGATTTCTGTTGATTTTGTTATTGATTTGGTCAATTATGCTGATAGTTTTCTTAATAGTGAATCAGCACTGCATTTCTGGTATAATTTCTGGTATAAATCCCATCTGGTCATAGTGTATGATACTTGAGCTGTACTGCTGTAATCTCATTGTTAGTATTTTATTTAAAAAATTTGTATCAGTACTCATTAGGAAAATTTGTCTATAACTTTCTTTTTTTTTTTTTTGGCTCTTCCTAGTTTGGTTATCAGCACCAATGTATTTAAAATGTCAAATTTATTGGCAATTAATTGGGCAAAATTGCTAACAATTGTCCTAATTTCCTCTTCTTTGGTGGTGAATTCAACTTTCATTTTTGATGCTAGTAATTTGGTTTTCTTCTTTAATTTTTTTAAATTAAATTAACCAATGACTTATCTATTTTATTGTTTTGGGTTTTTTTTTTTTTTTTTTACAAAAACAACTTCTAGTTTTATTTATTAATTCAATGGCTTTCCTACTTTCAATTTTATTAATCTCTCCTTTCATTTTCAGGCTTTCCAATTTGGTGTTTAATTGAGGATTTTTAATATATTAACTTTCCTAGTTTTTTAGTTGTATAACAAATTCATTGATCTGCTTATCTTCTATTTTATTGATATAAGCAATTAGAGGGGCAGCTAGGTGGCGCAGTGGTTAGAGCACCAGCCCTGAAGTCAGGAAGACCTGAGTTCAAATCTGGTCTCAGACACTTAACATTCCCTAGCTGTGTGACTCTGGGCAAGTCACTTAACCCCAATTGCCTCAGCAAAAAAAAAAGCAAAAAAAAAATATATATATATAAGCAATTAGAGATATAAATTTTCCCTTCAGTACTGCCTTGGGTACATCCCATAAATTTTTGTATGTAGTCTCATTGTTGTTGTCTTCTTTAATGGAATTATTTATTGTTTCTATGATTTGTTCTTTGATTGACTCTTTTTAGGATTAGATTACTTAATTTCCAAATAATTTTTAATCTCTCTTCCTCTGGTCCATTATTGAATGCAGTTTTTACTACATTATGGTCTGAAAAGAACATGTTTATTATTTCTACTTTTCTGCATTTGATTGTGAGGTTTTTGTGTCATTTTTTTTGTGTAGGTGCCATATACTGCTGAAAAAAGTACCTTTTTTTCTAGTCCCATTCAGTTTTCTCCAGAGGTTCTTATATCTAACTTTTCCAGAATTTTACTCACCTCCTTAACTTCTTCCTTATTTAGCTCTGAGAGGGAAAAGTTGAGATCTTATAATTCATTCAACTCCTTCAAAAATTTAGACGCTATACCATTTGGTGTAAATATGTTGAACATTGATATAACTTCATTGTTTATGGTACATTTTAGCAAAATACAGTTTTTCTTTTAGTTAGTTCTACTTTTGCTTTTGCTTTGTCTGAGATCATGATTGCTACCCCTGCTTTCTTTGTTTAAGGTGAAGCATAATGGATTCTGCTCCAGCCCTTTACCCTTATATTGTGTATATCTCTCTGCTCCGAATGTATTTCTTGCAAACAAAATATTCTAGGATTCTGGTTTTTGAGTCATTCTGCTATCTGCTTACATTTTATGGCTGAGTTCATCCCACTCATATTTATAGTTATGATAACTAGCTATATATTTCCCTCGATGCTATTTTTTCTTGTTTATCCCCTTCTCTCTTTCCCATCTTTTCCTTCATCACAAATGTTTTGCTTCTGATCACTGCCTTCCCCAATATATGTTTTTTTTTATCAGTCCTTCCTTCCTCTCCCATTATTCCCATTCTTTTTTACTTCCTTATAGAATAAGATAAATTTCTATATCCATATGAATGTGTATTTTATTCCCTCTTTAAGCCAATTTTGATGAGAGTTAATTGTGAGGTCCCAATTGGTGAAAGCCATAGCAAGCACGATGAAAATCAAGGACACAATGCCCAATAAATAACCTCCTGTGTGCCTAGGAACTTGCTCAAAATGACCAGCACATGACCTTAAGCATCTGGACATCTCACCATCTGCACTGGCTTGATGCCCAGGATCTGGGAATCAAGCCCAGATCCCAGCAGTAAATTAAAACATTAGCCAAACTGTACTAATATATACAATGACACTATATAGCTCCTCCTCCCTTTGTTTGATTTCTATAATTGCCAAGGAGTCTTTGTAGAACCCTGATTCAATGAACCATCTGGTGTCCAACTAATGTGTATCCATATAATTGTTAAAATTATATAATCATCAGTAAAGATTATTTAAAATATGATAAAAGCAAACAGAAAGTCACAATCTGTTTGCCCTAACAATGCTAACAGAGGACTGAAGAGTTTGGAAACTTTGGAAAAACAAATAAAAAGGTTTACTGTCACTTTAGAGCTCCAACCATATACAGACATTATGAAGAGACAGGTTTGAGGGTTGTGCCGGTAAAAAAGGTCTACACTTTGGAATAGTACTGGCACTTAACTCTTTCCTGGCTCACAAAAAGAGAAAAGGTTTATGTGAATCAGAAAACAACCAAAGAGTAATTGAGTTTGATTGGAAAATCTGGTGGGAATTTAGGGAATCTTATAAGCTAAAGTTAAGTGATATTTAACTTTAAAATAACTTTTTAAAATTAGGGTGTATATGTGTGTTAAGATTGGAAACTTGACCATAGATCATATCAGACTCCGAACCATTTTTGTAATAAATATGTTCTATTTTAATTTTAAGAACTGTCTTATTTCCTCTCATAGGAGGAAGAGCCCAATTCCTTCTGAGAATCCCCTGAGGATTCTGATCTATAATTGAATGATGAGACTCAGTAAATCCTGGAGAAATTATGGGAAAAGAGGGGAAACTGGTAATTACTATTTGGGGAAAAGTACCACAAAAAAAACCTTGTAGACTCTCCTTAATTTATAATTTATAAACTTACCAGGTTTCTTGAAACCATCTTGCACAAGATCATCAACCCTGGAAAAAAGAGCTTGTTATGGGAAATGAAATTCCCAAATAAAAAATGGGTGTACTGAAAATTTATGTTTGTTTATTATATGGAAGTGATTTCTAATGCTTGATCTTTATACCTGGGTGAGTTTAAACTCTAGAAGAAGAGAAGAAAGGTAAGTGAAGGATTTTAAGCAAAAACTTTTATATGTGTGAATTCTGGTAAACTTTTATTGCTCATTGTAATTCTATGAGAGTAAAAATAATTGTAACTCTAAGCTATGATTAGTGAAACTTATTTGAGAAAAAATATCTTGAGATAGTAACTGGCATTATTTTGAGTTTTGAATTCAGGAACAATTGTCTAATAAATTATTAAGTCAATAATCCACCATTCAAGAGTAATGCCACAAGCTTCTCAAGAGGAAATAATATCCTGAACTGTTAACAGGTGGAGGTCTTCATGTGGGAGAAAATCAAGAGGGCAAATTGGCCTAGGTTAAAGTGGAATTCATCTGGTTTCAGTTTCCTCATTGTGTTCCTTTTGAACAGGAATGTTTCCCACCTGGCTATTCATGAGTCCGAATATGAGGTAGATTTGTTACTGCAGGGTTAGTAAGAGTCAACTGTGACGCTTACTTTTTTGTTTGTTTGTTTTACCCTATCTGAATATCAAGTTCATTTGATTATCTTGATGTTATGTAAACTTACACTCTAAAATAAATCCATAGCTTTAGATATTCTTGTTATGGCTTGTGTTGTGATTGGTCAAATTCATTGTTCTTAAATTTACTTGACAAGAAAAATTATGACATCTCCCATTGACAAAATAAGGAAATTGAAAAACTCAAATGGTTTTAATACCATTTAGTAATTGATTTTATTTTCTATCACTCCCAATATGTTGTAAAATTGCTCAAGCCATATTTATTTATACTAATTCAGAAACTTACCTGGCCTGTACTGAGTTAAGTTCAGAAATTCAACTCTTCCACCAATCACCACATGCTATTAAGAGTGGAGTGGAAGACAATTATAACAATTGTGGTAAATTTCTTATTATTCATGTTGTTTTCCTACCTATTTTATTTATGTGTTTTGTGTCCCAAATGGGACTATTCCTTTTGACTGTACCTGAACAAAAGGCCCATTAAAACCCCAGGGACTATGCAGATAATACTTGGAAAGAATGTATGGTTGGCTTTCAGGAGTGGGATGTGGGGTCCCAAATTATTACTTAAACTAGGCAGCACACAGCCATGAGAGTCTAGACATCACACCACCTAAACTGACTAGATGTCTGGGATCTGGAAATCAAGCCCAGCATCTAGCAGTAAATCAAAACATTAGCGAAACTTCACTAATGTATGCACTGATGCTCTATAGCTCCTCCTCCCTTTGTTAATTTCTGTAATTACCATTGGGCTTTGAGGTGTGTGTGTGGGGGGGGGAGGTTTTTGTGGAGATCCTGTCCAATGAATCATCTGACAGCTGCCTCAGCCTGCCCCTACTGTAAGTCCCATATGATCATTAAACTTCTTATATAATCATCATGGAACTTCTGGCCCTTTCTTCAATATCAAATTTGACCCTGGGCTTGGGGGAGGTTCAGAACTTCCCTTTTCAGGGAATTCTGGACCCTTCAGCAAGGTTTAAGCTTTGCCCACCCCTTGCCATCTTCATCTCCATTATAATAATTCTTTCATATCTCTTTTATGTGGAATAATTTGCCCTATTCAATCTCCTTTCCCCCTCTTCTTCCAATGCAATTTTCTTTCTCAGCCATTTTTGTTTTGGGGGGTATTGTGCCATCAAAGTCATCTTACTTCCACACCCTCTGTCTACATATTTTGCTTCTAATTACTCTTATAGCAATAAGGTTTTTATTTTCTTTTTTTTTAATTTTATTTATTTATTTTTTGCTGAGGCAATTGGGGTTAAGTGACTTGCCCAGGGTCACACAGCTAGGAAGTGTTAAGTGTCTGAGACCAGATTTGAACTCAGGTCCTCCTGACTTCAGGGCTGGTACTCTATCCACTGTGCCACCTAGCTGCCCCAAGGTTTTTATTTTCAAATATTATCTTGCCATATGGAAATATGAACATTTTAACTTTGTTGAATTCATGTTTTCTCTTTCTTGTTTCTTTTTTTATCTTTTTATGTTTTTCTCCGGTGTTATATTTGGAGGTCAAATTTTGTATTCAGCTCTGATCTTTTAATTAGAAATGCTTGAAAGTCCTCTATTTTATTAAATATCCATTCCCCTCACTTTTTCTGGGTAGATGATTCTTGGTTGTAATCCTAATTCCTTTGCCTTTTGATGTATCATATTCCAAGTCCTCTGGTTCTTTAATATGTAATCTTGACTGTAGCTCCATGCTATTTAAATTGCTTCTTTTTTTGGTGGCTTATAATACTTTCTTCCTGATTTGTGAATTATGGATTACTCCGGGGGGGGGGAACTGATATTGTTTAAATATAGACTGGAGCTTGCTAATTTTCACTGTTTTTCATTTTTTCCCTTTCATTTGTACTATGATGTTCCTGGGTGTTTTAATTTGTGATCCAGGAACATCATAGCATAATTCACAGACCAAAGAGAAAGTATTGCAAGCAGCCAAAAATCAAAATATAGAATACACATTGTGCAATTATGTAAAATGTTTCCATATTAATCATTTTGCATAAGAAGATTCAAATTAAAAAGAAACAATTCAAATATCGTGGAGCTACATGAGTGACAAGTAGAAGCAACATTGGAGGTGTTAGATCCTCTATCTGAGACAATAACTAATTAGTTGGTTCATTAATTAACACAATATGATACAATGTTTATCTTGTTTTAGCTGATATAGATGATGACTTTTCTTATTCCCTTATTTCCAGAAGAGGCCTTTTGAGGTCTTCATTACCTTTCATGTAAATTATTTCAAGTCTTCTAATTCCTAAGTCTCTCTCCACTCCAAACCATCCTCTCTACAACTCCCATATGGATTTTCCTAAGAACAATTCCCCAATGCAAAGTTCAATGACTTCCTGTTACCCCCAAATCAACTATAAACTCTTATGTTAGGAGCTTGGTTGGGTCTGGGGCTACTATGACTCTCAAGGGCAGTTCAGTTCTGCCTCCATACACTTGGACTTAGTAAGGAAGGCACTCCCATTTGCTTCCATCTCTCAGAAATCCTAGTTTCCTTCCAGACTTACCTCATTTCAGTTTGATGCTTCCAGACAATCATGCCTTCCTCTCCTCATATTTATTTTCTTTTCAATATTTTACTATTGCATTTTGGTTTTATATGAGTCAGTTTGGGGACAAAGCAACCCTGCCTCGCTGCAAATACAATTCTAACCAACTAGGCAACAGGTAGATGACATAGTAGATAGAATGCCCAGTCTGGAACCAGGAAGACTCATTTTCCTCAGTTCCAATCTTACTTCAAACACTTACTAAGCTGTGTGACTCTGCAAAAGTCACTTAACTCTATTTGCCTCAATCTCTGCATCTATAAAGTGAGTTGGAAAAAGAAATCATAAACTACTGTACAAGCCAAGAAAACCTCAAAATGGGATCATGAGGAGCACACAACTAAATAAAACAAGATGGCAAATGATAAGGTGTTGGGCTTAAAGTCAGCAAGTTCTGAGCTCAAATATGACTTCAAATACAGCCTAGATGAGCGACCCTGGCAAAGCACTTATCCTCTGTTTGCCTCAGTTCCTCAATTATAAAGTAGGAATAAGAATAGTGCTTGTCTCCCAGGGTTATTTTAGGATCAAATGAGATATCTATACAGTGCTTGGAATGGAGTAGGCACTGCAGTATTTGTTCTTTCCCTTCCTTCATGCAACAAAAACAATTTAGCAAAAACCTCCAAAACTGTTTCTCTGTTTGTAAAGTCAACTATATTCTGTCTTGTTAACTCCCTCATATACCTTCTAGAAGGAAGGAGATATTTTTCATCAATTCTTGTGAGATTTTCACTAATGCCTCAGTTCCTCAGATTTCTAGGTGCTTTTAGCAATTTCCATTTTACACCGTGATCATCACTAAATTAGGTTTGAGAATTTTTGCTTACTTTGCTCTGCATCAATTCATATGGAATTCAGCTAACAAATTAGGCAAGCAAAAATCAATAGACAAAACCAAGAGCCAGCTCTTTGCTAAACTCAAGAATATAAATACCTTGGAGAGAAACTCTCTTGTGAACAAGTATTACTGAAAAACTGAAAAATAATGTAATATGAATTAGGAAAGACATATCTTATCTTATATCACAATGAGCTGAAGATGGATTTCTGTGCTATCTCATTTATCATGAAAATAAAACTCTGAAGAGAACAGGTTTATCCCAAACTGTGGCTCATTGAGAATTTTCTCTTGTGGTGGGATGATTGAGGAAAGAGGTTTGATGATATTGATTCAATTTTTTTCAGTTATAAATGATAATCACGTGGTTTTGGGAAAGGGGGTGAGTGCACAGAACAGACAAAAGGATTCCAAGGGGAACCAAAATCAGTGGGAGAGGTTTGGAGCCAACATACAAAACAATTACATGCTGTGAAAAATAAATAAAAGAGTCAGCATGTAACACCATTTTGAGTATAAACCTCTATGTATGGAAAGTGTTTTATTTGCTGGTGTTTCCAAAATTCAAACCAACATAACTTGAAATATTTTTTATTTAATGTACAAATGGATTATACAAGAAAACTCACAACTCTCCACAGCCTTTGGTCAGCCAGTTCTACTACTAAACTTATATTCCCCCCAAAGTCAATGACAGATGGAAAAGTCCACTATACATTAAAATATTCACAGCAGCACTTCTCTTGGGTAGCTAAGAACTGCACACAAAGAGAATACTAATAATTGGAGAATGAGAGAAAAAAGTATAGTCTATCAATGTTCTAGGGTATTATTGGGCAATAAGAAATGACAGACATAAGGCATTCACAGAAAAAATTAATTGCATTTCTATGGCTTTACCTACAGTATGAATTTTCCAATATCCTAGAAGGCCTGTGCTCCAGCTAAAGGCCTTCTTTCCCACATTAATTAAATTCATTCTATGACAACTTCTATCATTGCTAGTAAGGTGTGAACTGCAGAGGAAGTCCTTCCTTCATCCATTACATTTATAGGGCTTCTCACCAGTATGAATTCTCTGATGTGCTGCAAAGTGAAAATTCTGTCTAAAAGCCTTTCCACGTTGATTACATTTAGAAGTTTTCTCTCCAGTGTGAACCTTCTGGTGCAAAATAAGAGATGATTTTAGGATAAAGGCCTTCCCACATTCATTGCATTGATAAGGCTTCTCTCCAGTGTGAATCCTCTGATGTACTCTAAGATTGGAGCTTCGGCTGAAGGCTTTCCCACATTCGTTGCATTTGTAGGGCCTCTCGCCAGCATGGATACTCTGATGTGTAAGAAGGGATGTACTCTGACTGAAGGACTTCTCACATTCATTACATTTATAAGGTTTCCCTCTCGTATGAATGTTCTGATGGCGAAGAAGGTCTCTACTCTGGCTGAAGGCCTTCTCACATTCATTGCATTTATAGGGTTTCTCTCCAGTGTGAATATTCTGATGGCGAAGAAGGTCTCTACTCTGGCTAAAAGCCTTTCCACATTCATTACATTTATAAGGCTTCTCCCCAGTATGAATCCTCTGATGGACAGCAAGGTTGGAGTGATTTCTAAAAGCCTTTCCACACTGATTGCATTCGTAAGGTTTTTCTCCAGAATGAATTCTCTGGTGTGCAATAAGGGATGAGCTATAACTAAAGGCCTTCCCACATTCATTACATTTATAGGGCTTTTCTCCAGTATGAATCCTCTGATGTCTATGAAGGTCTCGACTCTGGCTAAAAGCCTTCCCACATTCATTACATTTATAAGCCTTTTCTACACTGTGAATTTTTTGATGTTGACTAAGATCTGTGTTCCGAAAAAAGGTCTTCCCACATTGATTACATTCATAAGATTTCTTTCCTGTAGGAGCTCTCTGATGTAGACTAAGAGATGAGTTATAGGTTGAACTGTGTTCATTATATTTATAAGGCATTTCTCCAGTAATACTCTTCTGATGGCTAATAAAATCTGGGCTCAAATTCAAGGATGTCTCACAGTGATCACCTTGAAAACCTTTCACTCCATGATGCTGAATAAGATCTATCTCCTCATTAAAGCACTCCCCATATCTACTATATTTGGAATATCCATTCCCTGAGGTGATTTCCTTACATTTAAACAGGTCTGAATATTGCCGTGAGCTCCTTCTACTTTCAGTGTATTCAGGATGAATTTTTGACTTCTGATTAGAATTTCTTTCCAATTTATTAGGTTCATTGCCCTTTCCTTCACTGAGAGTTTTCCTGAGGATCATTCTTAGTTGTTTTGAATCACTCTCCCAGTTGCCTTGCTTCTTCCCTAACCTGACATCTGAATCCCAAATTTCTCTTAATTTTAAGTCACAGGAAATGCTCAGCTTTTCGGTAGTTTCCTTGATTTTAGGCTTCGTCTCCCCATCTGACGGAACAAAAAGAGAAAAATACATAGCTTTACTTTTACTAGCAGAAAGAAAACTAATTTATAATTAGTGTCACTTCAGTCACTTTCTCCTTACCCTCCTCCCTCCTGGTCTACCTTGAATACCCAGAGCACATCTAAACTAGCCAGATATAACCCTACTACAGAGTGCTCTCCTCCCTTTCCTCCCTTTTATTCCTTCCCTTGGCCACCTGGAAACCATCAGAATTTCTTGACTGCTATCATGGCTTCAATAAGATAAGAGTAACTAAACTCTATTCCTATCCAAGAAGTGGAGGACCATGAAATCTTATCATCTGCTTTGCCATTGCCTTCTAAGGTCCCCCAGACCTCGGTCCTCCAGATTACCTAGAACTGCTTTCTGACCTATTAGTGATGCTACCAAAGTATCCAGTACATTGCCATTTACCTGGATTTCGGATTTCTGGGCCTTTGTAACTACACTGAAGCTAAACATTAGAGTATGAGTTCCTTGAGAATAAGGATTGTCTGACTTTTTTTACATTCTGGTCATTTAGTAAATTGGTAATGAATGGTTCTTCATTCATTCAATGGGTCAAGAAGCAGAACCTTCAAACTTGAAATGGAACAATCAAGAATGATGAAATATTATTAGCTCGCATTTGTAGGATTTAAAAAAAAAAAAAAAAAGGTTCCCATGGTTTCACACTATATCTTCCCGAAAAGTAAGTGACATGGGCAGGGCAGGCTTTCTTTATACATTACAGATCAGGAAATGGACTCAGTGAGAAGACAAAAGCCACACTGCTAATAAGGGAGGTGTTCCAACTCCAATTCTATAATAGCTGGTCTAGAACTCTTTCTATAGCCAGGAACCAGCTCTCTCTACTTGAGCATGATCATTTTTTTCCCCCAAAGGGATCATTAATTATACTTTTTATTTTATTCCAGCCAATAATGGATGTGTTTTATCTTTTGCTTTTCTGTGTTTAGTTGGAAGTGTTTTAGGCCCCAGTATATGGTTAGTTTCTGTAAAGATGCTCTCCTAAGCTGAAAAATAGGCATATTTCATTCAATTAGAAAAAGATCAAAGTTTCTATTCTATTGATTCTACAATGCGACAGATTCTATGCTGTATTAATTTTATAATTAATAAAGGTGGCCTAAGGCCACCTTTCCATGTCCTTGAGTAGAAGAATTTCTTTCCCTCTGAATTGGTTCAAAAGTATACAAAAAAAAAAGTTATCTACTTATACCTTCAGCTCCTGGACATTAATTTGTTATCTTTAAGCCCCACAAGTTAACATGGTTCCATACCCAAAAGAAATGGCATCTGTTCTTGCCAGTCCTTGTGAAATTAAGGAAGCATTGATCCCTTCTAAGGAGACAGCAAGTCTCGTAGTTTTGATCTCCAAGCAAAGATTACAGGATGCAAATGGGTTCCAGAAAACAATTGTCAGAGAAGAGTGTGATTAGGCTCACTTGAATGCCAGTCCACTTTTCTTAATATATAGCCAATAGTAATGTTCCACTAGGGATCAATAGACTGGCTTCATGTGTATGTATGTATGTGTGTGTGTGTGTGTGTGTGTACATACATACATAGATAGACTGGCTTTGTTAATTTATATATGTATACCATATATATGTGTATATATATTATATATAATATGTCACTTCAGTGACTCTGCCCTCACCTCAATGTGGGTTAAAGAGAGCTCACCCAAACCTGACAACCCTTTATTTTTCTTGTGCAAGTATAGAAATATCCTCATGACATGGAGTCCAGAAACAAATATTCCGGGGAGATCACAAGAGATCTCCTAACAGTAGGCTGTCCCTCATTAAGGACAGTTTCTATCCCTGCAGCCAAAGTTCAGGACAGTTTTCTGGACTGCCCTGTCTCATTTTTGATTCTGCTGCTTTTCTTTTTGCTTTTTTGCTTAGGCAATTGGGGTTAAGTGACTTGCCCAGGGTCACACAGCTAAGGAATGTTAAGTATCTGAGACCACATTTGAACTCAGGTCTTCCTGACTTCAGGGCTGGTGCTCTATCCACTGTGCCACCTAGCTGCCCCAGGATTCTGCTGCTTTTCTGCATGAACTGTGGTCTAGACATATCTCCTCAGCCAAGTGACTTGTCGAACCTATTTATTTATTTATTCATTCATTCATTCATTCATTCATTCATTTATTTATTTATTTATTTATTTATTTATTTATTTATTTATTTATTTTGTTGAGGCAATTGGGGTTAAGTGACTTGCCCAGGTTGAACCCATGTATTTAAAGGAAATTCCACCTTATCCAAGTTAGTGAGATGTTTATCGAACTTCTATCTGCTTCTAAAGTATTTCCTAAGCAGACATCAATGTGAGCCATTCATAAAATGGCTTTATTCCACTGCTAGATATCATTCTGCTAAGGTGATTTGAACATCCTGGACAATAGAAAACAATTCCCCTATTTATAGCCTCTCTTCAGGCTTAGGAAATTGCTTTAACCTATTAGGAAGGGAAATACTGCTGACTCAATGACACTATAGGGGAAGTGATCCGGAGGAATGACTCCTGGGACAAAAGAGACCCCTAAAGTTGGGAAAGAGAAAGCTTTATGTCATGTAGAGAACCATTCTTCTTTCCAAGAATGCAAAGATCCCACAAAAGAAATGAAGAAAATGGCTCATGTTGATGAAAAGGGTTTATAACAATGTTCAACATAGAAAGTCTCAGCCCTTTTCAAATGGCCTTGGGGAATTTGGGGAACATGCCTTATCCTATATTTCCAAGTGTACTTGAAGCCTTCTCAAGCCCAGAACCCATTCATTCACTCACCTAGACCAGAGTTCTTTACATCTACTTCCTTCAGGATCCATGGTACTTCTGCTTGGTCCACCTGGGAGATCAGATCAGCTTTGGGAACTGGAAGCCCTGCTCATGGTAAATAAGGAAGACCTGAGCACACAGAGAACCTCAGAATGCCGTGCTCTTCAGGGAAAGGGGACATTCGGGGGAAGGGCTGGAGGGTGTGTCAAGAGCTTTTTAAATAAGATATTAGGAGCTAAAGGAGAGGAGGGGGAAGAGTTCATTAAACACATTTGGAATCAGAAAACTGGTTCTTTGCCCAGTCCCCTTCTAAAAGCACAAGAAATTTCCATAATTTTGAACATCTTCAATGGAATTTAAGATAATTAAAAGAGTAAAGACAGACTTTTTCTGCTAGGCCTCTGAGGGGTAGGACTAGAAGCAGAAGACTACAAATATAAATGATGAAGCAGCTGAAAAGAAAGGGGCTGCCTCAAGAGTTGGGGAGTTCCCTTCAGAGGAGGTTTTCAAGCAAAAATTGTTTGACCATTAATTAGGGAGGAAGCAAAGGAAATGTAGGAAGAGACTTGATAATCTCTTAGATCACTTCTAAGTCTGAGATTCTTCCATTCTGATTTCATCTTTGACATAAACTCCCCAGAAATATTAATAGACAGTCTCAAAAGCAACAAATCAAACTCCCAGATTCCTATTAGGTAATTCAAAGGGTCAGGGACCCCATCTCTTGGATAGAAAGGACTGAAGATTCTCTGGTTTCAAATGATGGATAAATGGTTCATATTCTGGGCAGAAGAGTAGAGGAGAGAGCAAAGGTGTTTCCTACAAAGGCAGATTCCAAATGGTTGGGGCAAAAGTGGAGTCAGAGGGTAAACTGTTCTTACCTAAGGAGAGTAGGCTTTGAAAGATCTCTAGCATGACTTCTTTGTACAGTTCCTTCTGAGAAGAGTCAAGAAGGCACCACTCCTCCTGGCTGAAGTCCACAGCCACATCCTTGAATGTCACGGATTTCTAAAATAACAAAGGCCATAGGAATTAAATCTGAAAAGACTGTAGAGATCACCTAATTCAACCTCCTCAGTTTACAGAGGAGAAAAATAATGTTTAAAGAAGACAGCAGACCAGTTCAAAGGTCACCATGCTCATAAATTAATATTTGAAACCATAATTTAAGAACTAAATGGAACATTGGGAAGAACAGTTTGAGATGGCATTTGAGAGGCAGTTGAGAAATGCCTTATTGTGAAGATATGGAGATAGAAGACATGTCCATTATGTGTCATTATTAAAGTTTTGTGAGGATTTGCAGAGGAGATAAGGGAAGTCAAGGTGATATGAACCTCCTTTCTCATCAAAATTATGTTAAATGCTATTTTTATAAAGAAACTTTGTAAAGCAAATTCTATGAATAGCTTGTGAGAATCTAGAAAGAAAAATATATCTTGCAAAAAAAGACTTCCTTGTGGTTAATAAAGAGAACAAACAAAAAAAGTACATTCTTTGCTCCCCAAGAAAGATATCTGGCTCTTATCTATGAAAGAAATATGAAGAGAAATGGTTTTTTGAAAAATAAAATTTTATTGGTACCTTTTGTTTAATATTGCCTTGATTTCTCCCTGTGTCACTGTCCATCCCATCCTAGAAAACCATCCTTTTAACAAAGTTGGGTTTTTTTGTTTGTTTGTTTTTAAAGAGAAACAGTTTAATCGTTTGGGAGTAGTTATTCTTTCCATTCACATTATTCTAGTGATTGTGTATGATGTTTGTTTGGATCTGCTTACTTTATATTACATCAGTTATACAAGTCCTTCCATGCTTCTCTATATTTATCATATCCACTGTTTCTTGCAGCACAGTGATATTCCATTACATTCATGTTCCACCACTTCCTCCATTCCCTAATCAACAAGCATCTGCCTTGTTTCTGTTATTTGCTACTCCTAAATTTGCAGTGGAAACATTGGGGCACCTATGGGCTTTACTTTTTGAAGCTGACTTCCTTGTCTAGCCATAAAAGCTCTGATTCAAGGAACCAGAATGATTGTACTCATCACCCTACTGATAATCAGTTCTATACCTGTCTTCCCACAGTGCTTCTAGCACCGACTGGTCCTATTTTGGGTCATGGCATTTCTCTTCTTACTGGTGATTCAGAGAATTCTCTCATTTGATTGTTAAGAGTTGGCAATTCTTCTTTTAAGAAATGCTTGTTCATGACTTTGCTACTCTCAGTAATATAATGATCCTAAACTACTCTGAAGGACTTATGATATTAAAATGTTGTCCATTCCCAGAGAAAGAACTGATTGTGTTTGAATACAGATTGAAGCATATATATATGTATACATGTATATATATGCAAATATATATACATGTATATATACATACATATAAGTGTCTATAATATATATACATACACACATACACACATACAGTAAGCATCAACTAGGGTAGGGAGTAGGAGGAAAGGGGAAAAAAGAAAAGAAGGCAGGCTCTGAATGCTGAAATGGCTCTTTTTTCATTTGTTGTTCTTGTGATGCTCTTTGGGATTTTCTTGGCAAAGACACTGGAGTGATTTGCCATGTCCTTCTCCAGCTCATTTAAAAATGAGGAATCTGAAGGAAACAGGGTTATACATCTTGCCCAGAGTCACACAGCTAGTAAGTCTCTGAAGTCACATTTGAACTCTTGAAGGTAAGACTTCCTGATTGCAGATCTGGCAATCCATTCACTGTGCTACCTAGCTGCCCTTTACTTAAAGGGATCTTTATTTAGTTTTAAAGGAAACTCCTTTAGGTAATTGTTAAAGACCTTCACAAGTTGGGCTCAAGCTATCTTTCCAGTCTCATTTGACATCATTCCTATCCTTCACTCTTTAATACAGCCTATTTGCCCTCTCTATTTCTTACAGAATTTCCTATGTCAAGACATTTGCATCCACGACCTTGTGCATCCTTACATTCAACTCAGAAAATTAGTGTTTCTCTTGTCTCTCTTTGTCTCTGTCTCTCTTCCTGGCTGTCTCTCTGTTAGACACAACTGAAAACGACTGGGGGAGAGGGAGAGACAGAGACAGAGACAGAGAGACAGAGACAGAAATGGGGAGGGAGGGAGGAAAGGAGAAAGGAAAAGAAAAACTGAAAGACAGAGACAGAGAAACAGAAATAGAGACAAAGGGGGAGATGTAGACAGGCAGAGAGAAAGAGACAGAGAAAAAGAGACAAAGACTGAGAGACAGTGAGGAAGAAAGAGAGACAGAGAAACAAATAGAAAGGGAAATATGTAGCTGGCAGAGAGACAGAAAAAGACAGAGACAGAGAAAGTGGGATGAGAGAGAAGGAGGAGGAGGAAGAGAAAAAGGAAGAAGAACAAGAACAAGAAGAACAAGAAGAAGAAGAAGAAAGGGAAGGAGGGAGAGAAGTAGAGAGGGAGAGAGAAACTGGAAGACAGAGAAACAGAAACAGAGAAAGGGAGAGATGAGACAGACACAGACAGGCAGAGAAAGAGAGAGGGAGAGAAAGGGAAAGAGAGAGGAAGAGAGAGAAGAGGGTTAGGGAGGAGATAAGGGAGAGGGAAAAGGAAAGGGAAAGGGACAGAGAGAGGGAGAGGGAGGGAAGGGGGATAAGGAGGGAGAAACAGAAAGAAAGACAGTGACAGAGAGAGAAGATGAAAGCAAAGAAAGGAACTAGAAGTTTAAAATAAGAGCATGGAACTGTCATATATATTTATTGCTAGAAATACTCGAGGATTCTGGGAAGATCAGGAAGTAGGTTGATAAACTTCAAGTTCTCTCCATTTCCCCCACAAACAGAATAAATTTGTGCCTCAGTGCAAACATAGACTGGTTAAAAAAAAAATCAAGAAGACGGGGCAGAACAGGGGTCCTCCAGATAAAACCCAAGAAGATCAGAAGAAAGACCTGGGGCCAGGATTAATCTGTGTGTAGTGCAAACAGCTCCAAGTGGGGAGCCCTGGGGTGACTAGGTGAGGCTGGAGCCTCAGCAGGAAGCACAGAAACTTTCACCTCCTGGACTGCTTGGAATCCAGATCTGAGTCCAGGAAGGCTGAGTAAACCTCGGCTGATTGGGAACACCAGGCCCAGCAGTGCTGCTGAGATGAGGCCCTGGGTGAGAAGGAATCAGCATAAAGGGAGTGCAAAGGCAGTGGGGCAGGGGCAATGAGGCTGTGGGGCTTGCAAAAGGGTAGAATTCTTGGTTTGGGATTCCTGGTCAGAGGGGAGAGCTGAAAGGAAGCTAGAGGTACCATCCCTCACCCCAGGATTAGAGGTACTTACACTGATAACTCTTATTTATTAAAAAAAAAAAAAAAATGAACCAGCCAAGAAGAAAGAATCCCACCATAGAAACATACTATGGAAACAGGAGTTCAACTTCACAGGAAGACACTGAATTTAAAAAAAGCTTCTGCCCCAAAGAATACTGTGAAATGGCTCCCTGCCCAGAGAGAATTTATAGAAGGATTCAAAAAAAAAAAATTTAAAAATTTTTTAAATCAAAGAAAAACAAGATTATGAAAAAGAAAAAGTTAACCAACTAGAAAAGGAGATATAGGGTCTCAAAAATGAAAATAACTCTTTGAAAATTAGAATTGGGCAAGAGGAAGCCAGTTAAGCTGTAAGAGACCAAGAAATAACAAAACAGATTTTAAAGTATGAAAAAATACAGAACAGAATGTGAGACATAAGAAAAATGACATTTGGAGAACAGATCAAGAAGAAAAAAATATAAAAATAATTGGACTGCCTGAAAGTTGTGACCAAAAAAGGAACCTTGACACAATAATGCAAAACATAATCGAAGAAAATTTTCCTGGAGTGGCAGAAAACTTTCTAGATGTATATATCAAGGCCACTGTTGGAAAGAATCCAGAGTCACAGCTCAGGGGAACCTGTTACTGACTTGAGGGGAAAGGGAACTATTTGATTTACTGCCCTATATCTCTACCTAAAATCCCAGTAACTCTGGGGTGTAGACCATCTAGAAGCAAGCTCAGCCCCATCTCATCCCAAGTTCTGATCTGCTCTTCCCCTCTCCTTCTCCTGTCCCAGCTTAGCTTTCCACACTCATTACATGTTATTTCTGCTCATGGTTTTTGAGTGCCAGTGTCACCAGCATCCTTACGGAATGGCATTCTGTCCCCTATCTCCCTATTCTTTGTACAGGTTGTCCCCATGTCTGAGATGCTCTGACATTTCCCCCCTCCTTAGTTTCTCCTCTTGGAATTCCTAGTTTTCTTCAAGTCAGATGAAGTGCTCCTACTTTGACAGGCCTTTCCCCAAACTGTTGGCACCTCTTCCCCCAATCACCGTGTTTTCCCTGGGGGACAAATAGGAGATATATCCCCTATGGGCTTATATGCAGTCCCTCTGATAGTATATAAACTCCTTGGTGTCATATATAGTTTTACTATTATATTTGTATCCCCTATGATTGGAGCAACAATATGTGCTTATTGAATCCTTATTGGTTAATTGTAATCAAACTAAAGAGTGATGAAAGTAGAGTTGAACACTTGGGTTAAAAAAAAATCCTTCACAAGTATAAGAGAGAAGCCTAACTAGACAGCAACTCAACTGACACAGATCTGGGGGTTTGAGTGGACTCCAAGTTCAACACAAGTCAACTGTGTGGTATGGTTGCCCAAAACCTAATGCCATCCTAGACCTCACTAAAAAAGACATGAGATCCTCTGTTTGTCGCCATGGTCTAAAGTGGCCCTTCTGAAGTCTTGTTCTGGGTTCTATCTTTAGGAAAGCCAGGAGGTGAGTAGGATGGTAAAGGGCCATGAGATTTGGGCGGGAATTGCTGGAAGTTTGAGCTTTTATCTAGAGAAAAGATTTCTGTGGGTCGTGAATAGTAGCTGAATTTGAATATCTTCAAGCACAGTCACAGAAAGGAGTTTGGACTTGTTCTCTAGCAGAGACATAGAATCAGGAGCATAGGGAGGAGATGTAAAGATGCAAATTTAGACTCAGTTGAAGGAAAAAATTCCTATTCAACAGAGTTGTTGAAAAGTAGAATGGGCTACTTCAGGAAGGATGGGGCTCCCCTCATTGGATATTTTGGGTGTGTGAGGTGTGTGGCAGACAGCATTCTCATTCAGTCATGGGTTACAGAGATAACTGCCAATGTCCCCATCACCACTGATATGCTGTGATCCTGAAACAATCAAACCAGATAGGAGCTGAATAAGTGTTTGTTGACAGAAAATGATCAAAGCAGAGGGAAAAGACCCATGGGGACTGAACTATTCACAATTGGGGGAAGAGGAAAACTACTAATAATATTAAGTAGTTTTCCTCTTCCCCCAATTGAGCTGTTTGTATAGCTTTTAAGGTTTGCAAAGCACTTTGTAAATATTGTCTTTTATTTATCTCAAATGAGATAATAGTTGTGAAGTACTTAACATATTGCCTGACACATAGTAGGTATTTTAGAAATGCTTCCCTTCCCTTTAACTTCATAATAACCTAACAAGACAGGTGCTAGTATTATGCCCATTTTAAAAATGAAGAAATTGAAACAGATTAAGTGGCTTAACCAGGGTCTAACAGCTAGTTATTATTGATTTGTTTTAAAACAATCCATAAATAATGGTTTCATGTTGAATCTTGTTCTGCTATTCTTTTCTTTCTATGAAAATGTTCATATTTGCTGAAGTTTGTCAAGTCGGTAGACTGATTGCACTTACCAGAGACAGCGTTCTCTGAGTTCCAGGGGCCATTCCCTCTGGTTCCACACTCCCCTCTTGGGCCAGTTCTGGATCTTCCACAGGTTGAGCTAGGGATGAAAAGGGATCCCTGAAGAGAAAGGCTCTTGCCCTTCCTCTCCCGGACCAGAGACTGGCCATCTCCAAAAGCACCTACAGAGAGGGAGGTCCCGAGAACAGTAAGAGCCCCAGGCCTTAAGGGGAGAGGCTTAAAGCAAAAGAAGGTGGGAAGTAAAGGTCAGGTTTGGGAACATGGAAGGAAAGAAACAATTTTTGACATCCCTTCTTGCTCCTCTCTTACTTCCTCCTCAATTTTTTTCCTATGAATACCCAAATAGCAGGAAGGGTTTTAGCATCCCAGATGGGATGGAAGAAGCAAGAGCATCACTAAATTTAAAATCACAGCTTTCTATCCATATTCTCTCCCTTCCCCATCCCCTTTCATCTCCACCCCCAAACATATAGAGTATCTAAAGCCAAGTTTGAGTTCCTATAAGAAACTTTTGAGGCTCTTATGAGAGTCTGGGGAGTTTTATGGACTGTGCACTCCTTTTCAGAATGATATTCTTAAATGCAGAAAAGAAAATAATTACAAAGAAAATCAGTCATTTTCAAATATATTATCTTAAATTTGCCCCGAGCTAAGGACTCTAGTCTAAACAGCTGATTTTTTGATCCAGGAGGGAGGGATGCTAGGGAAGGTTGGTGATGAGGAGGGCCCTGGCACTGACAGGTCGGAAACGGCCAGGGTGAACCTGGGGCTAGATTTCTAAGGGGCCTGAGGGAAGTGGTGGGGAAGCTAAGAGGAGTGTGTATGGGGCAAGGAATCCAGGACTGAAATAGGATCCAAGGTGAAGGGGAAGCTGGGAGAGAAAGTCTGAGTGCAAGGGAGTGAGGACTGAAGACAGAATGGAGCTGGGAGGCAGAGGGCTCAATAGATGGCTCAGTGGATAGAGCACTATCCACTCCAAACCCAAATCCGGCCTCAGACACTCACAAGCTGTGTGACCCTGGAAATTCACTTAATCTTTGTGTTAGTCCACTGGAGAAGGAAAGGGCCAACTACCCCCGGATCTCTGCCGGGAAATGGGCAGTAGGATCCACAGCATCACAAAGACTCAGCCACTACTGAAGAAGTGGGAGCCAGGCTGCGCGGGACACTGTGGCAACCCAGGGAGCATAGGCAGGGATGGCAGGGCTCCGGAAGCAGGGCTCAGGCTGGCAGCCCAGGATCCTGAGGGGGTAGGCAGGCCGCAGGCAGGACCTGGCTCCAGGGGTGGGGAGGGGACATCTGGATCCAAACAGGGCCAGCAGAATGTGGAGGGCGGGCTGGGTTGGGGGGGGATGCCAAGGAAGGGCTCGGGGGCTGGCTGAAGGACGGAGGCCTGTGGGGGTGCGGCTGGAGGGCTGAAAGGAGGGTTACATCTGAGTGTAGCTTTAAGCGGACCTCCAGGACTTGGGGGGGACTGGGCTGGCAAGAACCTGGGAGGTGGAAGGCAAGACAGGAGGGAGAAAAGGCCCGCTGCGGCCCGCTCAAACTGGGGGAAGGACAGCACCGGGAGATCGAAGGCGGGACCGGGGGGGCGGGGCGGGGGGCAGGCCAAAAAGGGGAGGCGGGGTGCCAGGGAGCCTGGAGGCCAGCTGCTCGGGAGGCGGGAAGGAAAAGACCCTGGGGGCGGAGGAAGGGGGGCGGGCAGAGGGCGGGGTAGAAGGGAGGAGGCTGGAGGCGGGGCGCCCAGAGGGATGAAGGGGCAGAGAACGGAATGGAGGGGAGGAGTTTGGAGGCGGGGCGCCTGGAGGGATAGGGAGGCAGAGAGAGGGACGAGGGGAGGAGGCTGGAGGCGGGATCAGAAGGGGTACGTGGGGGGGGGGGGGAAATGGGCTGAAGACAGGAATGGGGGGAAGAAAGCTAGAGGCAGGGCGCCCGGAGGAGAAGGTCCAGAAAGAGAAGGTATCGCGGGGGACTGCCTGGGGAAGAGTGGGGACCGGAGCCGACTCCTGGGTCCCATCGAGGGAGCCAGCTTCACTCACCGGGAGGTCCCACGGGAGGAGGAGGCAGCAGGAAAGGGCAGCAGAGGCGGGGCGGAGCCTGAGGCCGCAGCAAAGGCCGAGGTCCACGCTCGGTCCGCCAGGGCCCCCTCGGCCAGCCCTTGCTTCACTGAAGGCTGCGAGTCGTCGATCTCAGGCCCGAAGGCTTCCTGGAGGAGGAGTCCAGGGCCGAGCTTACCGAGGCGGGGCCGCGTGGGAAGGGGAAGAAGAGGAAGAAGGGGGGGCCTCCGTGGGCTGGCACTCTCTGGGCTCCGGGCTCTGGGCCCTCCCAGGCCCAGCCGCCCCGCCCCTGAGGCCTCGGGATTGGGCCTGAAATGGAGCGTACCTCCCTCTGACCCTCAGCAACTCCATCTTGGTTGGAGCTGGCCTGCCATCCTAGGCTGGCAAAGCAGAAAGTCCCCCTGTGCACGCGGGGCTGCCAAAAACTGCCTGGGCCCCTGGCCCTGCACTTCGCCCTTGCGCCGTGCGCCGTGTACCCTCCCCCCTGGGCCCTTGGCCGTGCACCCTGTTCTCTGCACCCTGCGCCTTGTGCCCTGCTCCATGGGTCTTTTGCTGTGCACCCTGTTCTCTGCACCCTATGCCTTGTGCCCTGCGCCCTGGGTCCTTGGCTGGGCACCCTGTTCTCTGCACCCTGCACCCCGTTTTCTGCACCCTACATGCCGCGCCCTGGAACATGCACCCTGCTCCGAGGCTAGTCCAGGTTTGTGACCTGGTGCTCCTCGGGGGTGCTAGACACTGCCTCCTGCGGGAAGCCTTGAACGCTCCTTTGGGATCCTTAGAACCGACGTTTCTTTAGGAAAATGATTTCACTCTCAAACTTTTCTGTCACTGGGTAGGAAGGGCTTTGTTATGGCCAGACGCCGCGTGAAGGGAGCAGAGCAGAATCCAAAAAGCATTTCACGTCTAGTCAACAAGCACTTATTAACATTTAGTAAGCACTTACTGTGTACCAGGCACTGGGCCAAGTGCCGGGCGTATAAAGAAAGGTCAGAATGGTTCCTGCCCTCAAGGTGCTCTTGGTCTGAAGAGAAAACAGCGTAAACAGCGTGCAAACAACCTTGTACAAACAGGATGTGTGCAAAAGTGTGGAAATGATCACCAGAAGCAAGCATTGAAGGGCATTGAGGAAGCTTTCAGCGGAACATGGGACGTTGGGGGAGGGAAGCAGACAGGAGCTGTGGAGGGAGCCCAGAATGTTACTGATGGCAGAGTGGAGGAGAAAGGTGTCAAAAGATAGGAAAGATAGAAAAGGGGATTATAAGGGGCTTTAAAAGCCGAAGGGGATTTTTATATCTAATCCTGGATGTTATGGGGAACCACTTGAGTTTCTTCAATACAAAAGTAACACGGTCATACCTGAGCGTTAAGATCCCTTTGGCAGCAGAAAGCAGGAGGGACTGGAGTGGGGAGAGACTTGAGGCAGCAAAACCAGCCAGCACGCTATCGGATAGTCCAAGCAGAAGGTGACAAGAGCTTGCATTGGGTACTGACTGGCTCAGAAGAGAGAAGGGTAGGGATGCTGGGAAGGTGAAAAGAGTGAAATAGACAGGTCTTAGCAAGTGGTAGGGTGAAAGACTTAATAGCTAGGTCTCTGGCCTGGATGACTGGAAGGAGGTTGGTACCCTGGACAGTGACAGGGAAGTTGAGAAAGGGTAGGGTGTATTTGGTTGCATTCCTGGAGCTATAGAGAAAAAGAGAGGATCACAGTGTGGCATGAAGATGGCAGGAAGCTGGGCTGGGCTGGGCTGGGCTGGCTGGGCTAATTAATAACCCTCTCAATGGGCAGAGGAGGGATCCTGCATGGGAGCTGGAGAGCTGGATGTGAGGCAAGAAAGGGGTAGAAAGGTGGTCATCAAAACTACTTTTTGCTATTAGCAAGCTAGTCTATTAAAGGGGTGGGGTATACCCCTCCCAATAACACCCACACACACACAGGGCAACCTCATTCATGACAGTATTTGGAGGTGGCAAATTGGCTGCTCCCACACATTACTAAAATTACTTGACTCTTTGGCAGGACGTAGTCACCCATCTGGGCCCTTTGCTTACATCCCACTATACCACCAGCACCAATAGCCTCCACCTTGGGGTCTCTTGCTCATCTCATCATAACAACAATATGGCCAGGATGCCAAGTGGCACAGTGAATAAGAGGTCTGGGCCTAGAGGCAGGAGGACCTGAGTTCAAATCCAGTCTCAGACATTTATTAATTGCATCACCCTGGACAAGTCTGTTATCCTCTGCTGGCCTTAGTTTCCTTAACTATAATATGAAAAAAAATAATTGCCTACCTCCAGATTTGTTGTGAAGATCAAATGAGATAACATTTATAAAGTGCTTAGCACAGTTCCTGGAACATAGTAAGTGCTTAATCAAGGTGAGCTTTCTTCCTTTCAATTTACTAGGCTATCTAGTTGTTATTTGGAGAAAACATCCATGAAAAGATTTGACTGGATTGGAAGTGGTGGGAGAGTGAATTATATTCAATGTGGCTGGAAAGAGGTAAGTTGAGTCAGTTATAAGTGCTCTTAAAAGCCAAATACAAGACTTACTTTTTTGTTCCAGAGGCAAAAGGACACTATGGGAATTTAGTGAGTAAGGAATTGATACGGCTGGATTATATTGAAATTGTTAATTTGCCAATAGTTTGTAGGATCGATTTGGGTGATGACAGATTTGAGGCAGGAAGTTCAATTACATTGATCTCCTAAGAAGCTAAGTGAGGCAGAAGGGTCAGAATTAAGATGGTAGCTAGTTGAGCAAAGAAGGAGTAAAATATAGATGGAGATCTAAACTGAAGATCTGACGATTGGACTTAGAGAGGGAGGAATTAAGGAGAGGGAGGAGCTTACAGATTCAGGAGATGGATTGACCAAAATTCAAAAGGGAATTCAAGAGTGTGGTTTTAGAGAAAAGATAATGATTTCCATTTTGGACACTTTGGCTTTGAGATATCTCCAAGACATTCAGCTGAGCATATCCAACAGGCAACTGGTCATATAAAAGTAAAGCTCAGAGGAGAGACTAGGGCTGGAGATACAGATCTGGGAGTCAACTGCTTAAGGATAACTGAGGAAGTCACCAAGAGAGAAAGTATAGGAGGAGAGGAGGGCCTAAGAATGAGCCTAGGGGAACATCTGCAGGCAAGTGGATGTGAATAATAAACCAGCAAAGGAGAATAATAAGGTACAGTTACACAAATAGAAGAACCAACAGTGAGGAGTCTCATGACAATCCAGAACAAAGATGGTGTAACAGGGTAAGAAGAAAGAGGACTGGAAAAAACATAAAACAAAACCCAAAAACAAACACCAA
The DNA here is from genome assembly GCA_023553655.1 of Myrmecobius fasciatus. Lineage (NCBI taxonomy): Eukaryota > Metazoa > Chordata > Mammalia > Dasyuromorphia > Myrmecobiidae > Myrmecobius > Myrmecobius fasciatus. The sequence continues at coordinate 227,153 of JAJPUD010001311.1, read as the reverse complement.
TAGATTAAGTAATTAAGAGATTGTTGAGACTTGAGTGCAGGGAGCAGCTTCAAATCTCAGGATCCTTCAGAGCCTGATCAGGAACCTTATTCTAGCTTGGGTTCTCTCCAGGTCCAAGATGGGAGCTATCAGCTGATTGTAAATGCCATAAAGGAAAACTAGATTCCCAATAGTAAAATTACTATTATGATCAGTTGGTACAGCTGGCATGGCACAGTACCATTTTAAATAAAGAATTTGATTAATGAATCAACCTTTGTCCATATATAGAAGACAAAGTAAAGGAAGAGTTACATGGCAACTTTTTCCTTAGAACACCAAAGGTTTTCTCTAACACAGACTATAGTGTGACTGCAAAGTCAAAGATGGTTGTTGTCAGGCTGGGATATTCAGCTAGAGAAAGAAAGTCATCTTAATTTGGTCCAACATAATGTGAACATTTTAAAATTCATTATTTCTGATATTGTCAAATATAGCACTAATTGCAAATTGCCATTTTTTTTTCTAATCTAGTGAATATTTTGACATACATGGCCCAGAAATAAAGTGGCCATACCCAAAACTGTGTTATTGAAAGTGGCTACAAAATGGATTCTAACCATTTTCTTTTTTTTTTTTCCTTTTCTTTTTGCTTTTGGCTGAGGCAATTGAGGTTAAGTGACTCTCCCAGGGTCACACAGCTAGGGAAAGTGTCTGAGACCAGATCTGAACTCAGGTCCTCCTGACTTCAGGGCTAATGCTCTATCCACTATAGCACCACCTAGCTGCCTCGATTCTATCCATTTTCCACACCTACTAGGAAAGAGATTTGATGTCCACTCTTCAAATTATCATGGATCATCCTTGGGATTATGGAGACTCTAGCTTTTCTGTGTGAAGTGGTATAAATATAGGGTCTCTATGAAGCATCTTCATCCATAGGAACTAATGTTGAGTCAGAACATTGGAAAGATGGTAATAAAGATGCTGTTGAAAGTGTTTACACAATCAAGCTCAAGGACTACACTTCTTGGGTCATTGGCTTGTTTGTGACAGATCTGGCAGAAAATATAATGAAAAATCAGGATAGAGCATCAAGTTTCTACCATATTATTAAGGGAGTTTATGGAATTAAGGATGATGTGTTCCACGTTGTTCCATGTGTCTTGGGGCAGAATAGCACTTCACATGTTGTGAAGTTAAACTTTGGGGAATCTAGAAAGAGCTGCAAT
>JAJPUD010001311.1:215328-225932 GCA_023553655.1 Myrmecobius fasciatus | reverse complement strand
CACATGTTGTGAAGTTAAACTTTGGGGAATCTAGAAAGAGCTGCAATTTTAAAAGTCTTATAGACTGCTACAGGACTGTCTAAAAACATGACAGTAACTGAGAGATTGTGTTCATATACAACTTTTCAAGTAGGTCAAATCTTTCACCTGATTAGTAATTCAACACCAATATAAAGCAGAAATGTAAAACCCACAAACCCAATCTAGTCTCCTCCTAAAATTAGAAATGGGGAATAGCAAGATGGCTCCTTCTGTTTGTTAAACCCTGTTGTTGGCAAAATAATACTGAATATGACTTGTACTATATAATCACTAAGTGGTTGCAGGCAGACCCAGCACTATGTGTATATGTGTATGTATATATGTAAATGTGTGAGTGTGCATATGTTCATGTGTACATGTATGTGGATGTATGTATTATGTGTGGTATTGTGTGTGTGTTGTGTATTTATTTGCTTGTTTATTTATTTGTGAGTACTGCTTACCTAATAGGCACTACAGGTATCCTAAGGTCTAGAATCAATCCATAAATATTCATTAATCATATAATATGTGTCAAGCACTGTGCTACATACTGGGTATCTTCTGGTTCCTTAACATAAAACTCTTTGCTGATAGATTACATTTCTGGCCCCCTCCATTAGGGTCCACAACATGGCTCCATATATAAACTTCCCAGAAGACTCTATCTTATGAGATATATATGTTTATATATATACATATATATATACTTGCATATATATATAAAATATATGTGTGTATATAATATATATACATAAATGTACATGTTTGTAATGTATGTATTGGTTGTATTGTACAAGTAGTTCTTTTTATATAATATGGAAATTTACAACTATGTTGTAAATTGTTGTAGATATGTATATATATGAAAATTATATAAAAAGTCTACATGTATAACCATGTAAACATTTCTCAAATGTGAACCCAAATACTGAGTAAACCACAAAAAAAAAAAAACTTATGGGGGGAGGGAGGGAAGGAAGGGAAAAGGAGGGAAAAGAAGAAAGAGGGGAGTAGAAAGAGGGAGAAAGGGAGGGAAGGAGGAGAATGAGAACCATTGATAACTTTGGAGAGGACTCTTTTAGTTCAATGATTAGAGCAGAAGTCAGCCTGCCAAGGCTGAGGGCTGAGAGAAGGAAAGTCAGGGGAGTAGATGCAGCTCAAAGAGTGAAATCAGAAAGGAGGGAAGGACATAGGGCAATAGTTTGAAGAAATGGTAGGGTCTAAAGAAATCCTTTTGAGATTCAGGAAATGTGGGCATGTTTTGAAAGGAAAGGGAGAGGAGGGAGGATCAGTAGATAATGGTCAGTTGAAGACTAAAGAGAAGAGGGTACACTGATGGAAGGTAACCACCAAGGAGAATGAAAATTGGGAAAGACAATTCTGAGGTGTGAGAACAGATTGGATCTGTGTTTAATTGAACTGATGTCACAAAGATTCAGATGCAACAGATTGTAGAGCTGGAAGGGATTTTCATGGCCACCTAGTCCAACCTCTTATGTGAAAGGCAGTGACTCAGATCAAGATTTGGTTCTTATTCCATTAAGTTTTGGAAAATATTCCAAATGAGTGTGATCTATGCCTGGGAAAGGATATTAGTGGACCTGGAGATTTCAGGAGTGTAATGTAGAAGTAACACCAGAAACAGGATCCTCTGAGAGCAATGATTAGCTCATTAACTACAACAATTTTGTAGGATTTGGTTGACTGGTTTTAAATAGCAGATGCAAATGAGCTAAAGACTTCCTACTCTCACTTTTCTGACTGTAGCCTTTGGATCCAGGTCAGGTCCACACCTCCTCTCACCTGGATTTGCAATAAATTCTAATTACTTAGTCTCCCTTACCTGGTCTCTTTTCTTTCCAATCTATCTTGTATGTACCAAAGGTTTTAAACTCATGGCCCATAGGTGCAAGCAGCCTGTAAAATGCTGTGCTATCCAAATCAGATTAAAATGTAATTGGGAAATGTTTAACAAAATAAATAGAAATATAAAACAATGCAGATAATGTTGATTTGTGATTCTCTTACTCCAGATGCAACTGATAGGGATCATTTCTATTTGAGTTTGACACTGTTGCTCTATTCAACTGCCAAATTAATGGTTCCAAAGCCCAGATTACCTTGTTTTACTCCCTGATCTATGATGCTCCAGTGGCTCCCTATTATTTCCAATAATTAGTATAAACTCCTCTTTTGAGGGGAGAGGAGGGAGAAAGGGTACTTTAAATCCATGCAAAACTTGACTGTAATCTGCCCTTCTGTCTTATTGCCCATAATTCCCTTTTTCTCACAATGTGTTCCAGACAACTGCTTTTCTTGCTGTCCTACACTTGATCTCTTTTGCACTTGGTACACATCCTACATGAAATGTACTCCTGCCTCACCTCCTAGCCATTTTTCTCTAATACAATTTTGCTTGTGTACAGTAAGATCTGAGTAATAGAGGAAGGCTGGGCCATGTTCATTATGTTAATTAAGCATTTGTCCACTATGACATTTCTGATTGCTATTAGGGTTTGGGATCATGCTTCAGCATGGGCTGTCTCCCAGTGATTACCTTGAACTCAAGGAGCAGCTAGGTAGTGCAGTGGATAGAACAGAATTCCAGGCCTAGATTCTAGAAGATTTGAGTTCAAATTCAGCCTCAGACTCATCCTGTGTGACCCTGGGGAAATCACTTAACCCCTGTTTGCCTCAGTTTCCTCATATGTAAAATGGAGATAATAACAGCTATCTCCCTGAGCTGTTATGTGATCAAATAATTGTAAAGCACTTGGGACAGTGCCTAGTACATAGTAAGCACTATATGTTAGCTGTTATTAACTTTATCTTTCACTAGAAGATGTTTTCCATAAGACTGAATAAGCTCTAACTTTTTTTCAAACTAGAAAATAGGTTCTTTGTTCACCTCCCACCTAGGATGATGGGATTATGTCAGTCCTATCAGCTTCTGCACTGAAATTTGGAAGGAGTATCAAACAAGAATAAAGACAGATTTGCTTTGCTAATCCCTTCAGAATAGAAGTAATAACAATGGGTTGCAAATATAAGCTTGATGTTGGAATCAGAATCTCCAAAGCAAGGTTGGGTAGAAAAGAGGAGAACCAAAGCTGTCCTTATCCAAGGAAAGCAGATTCCAGGAATCCTCCAGCAGGACATCCTTGTGCAGTTCCTTCTGAGAAGAGTATAAGAGGCACCCTTTCTTCTAGGGAAAGTCCACAGCCACAATCTCAAATGTTGCTGATTTCTGAAACATCAATAAATTATAGAATTTAGAGTCAGAAGACATATTTTTGTTGTTCTTGAGTCATATCTAACACTTCATGACCCTATATGGAGTTTTCTTGGCAAAGAGACTGGAATGGCTTGCCATTTTATTTTCCAGATAATTTTACAGATAATAAAATTGAGGCAAACAGGGTTATGACTTACCCAAGGTCACGAAGCTAGTAAGGATTTGAGGTCAGAATTGAAATAAGAAAGATGAGGCTTTCTGACTTCATGCCCAACACTTTCAATATTTATTTTGTAATAGAAAAATGAAAGTAATTACTAATGAACAAAGGGTTTTTCCATTTTATTAAGTAGTTAATATTTAATGAAATTAGATTGGAGTTTGAGCTAAATAATATTATTTTCACTAACACAGACAAGATTAGAAGGGAAGCAATAAACTGGGAAAGGCCTTATTTCTAAAACATATAGAGAACTGACTCAAATATATAAGAATTCAAACCATTCTCCAATTAATAAATGGTCAAAGGAGAGGAACAGGCAATTTTTAGATGAACAAATTGAAATCATTTCTAGTCATATGAAAAGGAGCTCCAAATCACTATTGATCAGAGAAATGCAAATTAAGATAATTGAGCTACCACTATACATCTGTCAGATTTTGGTTTCTTAGTGCATATAAAAGTTATATTTATACTACACTATAGCCTGTTAAGTATGGGATAGTATTATGTCTTAAAGAAAAGAAAATCAAATATATATACCTCATAAGCCTTCAGTGAACCTAATCTTTTTTGCTAAGTAATACATTCTATGATTGGAACCAGGAAGATCTGAGTCTAAATCTAGCCTCATATACTTACTACTTATATGGCTGAACAAGTCACTTAGCCTCTGGTTGCCTCAGTTTCCTCCAGTGAAACATGAGGATGATAATAGCGCCTATACAACAGGATTGTTGTGCAGATCATATGAGGTCTAAGTGTTTGATACAGAGTAAGTACTATATTTTAAAGCAAAGTTAAAAGATCAGGGGAACTGACAACATTCGCAGGTCACCCAAACTCAACCTGCCATTTGACTCATTATATTTAATTTTATCTTTCGAAGTTCTATATCAATCTAGTGATATTTTTGCCATAATTTATTTCTCATTAATGAATATGTAATCACTTCTCACTAATTAACTAATTCATTCCATTAAAATTAATTCATAGTTTGTTAAATACTTCTAATTTAATGAACTAGAGTGGCAATTCTTAAAGTGTGGTCCACAGGCCCTTTGTCATCTCTAAGACCCTTTCAGAAAATTCTTGAGGTCAAAACTATCTTTATAATATCAATAAGATATTATTTGCCTTTTTTCACTCTAATTCTGTCTCTCATAAATGTATAAAGGAGTTTTTCAGAGGTTACATCATCTATGAATTAAAGATTTAGCTGTAAATATGAAAACCAAGTTATCTCACCTACAGAATTGTACATTCGACTTGCAAATAGATGACTCTACAGACTTCTGGACTTGCTATTTGCTTGTATTCTTCAGGTGTCAACACCAACTAATCATGAAAGAAATTTTATGTGAACGCTTGGCAAGAAATGCAAGTGCTACTGAAATATCAGGACTGAATAACTTTTTTGAATCTCACTGTTTATTCTGGAATAAATGTCTTGACATTTGAACTGATGGTCAAAAGCAAAAGTGGATAAAATTGCTTTCACTTTTGTGTGAACCTAATTGTTGTATTCTTTTAGCACCAGACACTTGCAGGAAGGAAAATGAACCAGTTTCATTTAAGACTGTCTTCATGAAGCAATAAAAATGACTAAATTTATTAAATCTCCACTACTGAGTATGAATCTTTTAATATATTGAATGGCAAATTTGAATGGACTCCAAAAAGTGCTTCTGTTGCATACCAGCATAAGATGGGCTGGTTGTCTAGTAAAACTCAGAGCCCTTGAGAGCTACAGCAAAACTCTAGAATATAGCCTGAACTAAATTAAAATGTAATTGACAAATGTTTAATAAACAAAAATACAACTTAGATAATGTTAATTTGTGGTTGTCTAAGTCAATAGGCAGTGTTAGGGATAATCATGAGGTTGATTTGGGGTTTTCTTGGCAAAGATTTTGAAGTGGTTTGTTATTTCCTTCCCCAGTTCACCTGGCAGGATAAAATACCAGACACTGAAGTTCTTTCTCAAACGAAACTGCAAAGCATTGAAACTCTACTGCAGAGAGCACAACTCAGTTAGGCTGACCACATTGTTTGAATGCTAAACAGGTGATCTGTGCAATAAATCTGAATCTTCCTAAACCAATTAAAATAGAAGATGTTCCATTTTCTGGCACAGTGCTGATAGACTGTCTGATTTTCACACGCTAAGGTCAGGGCTGCTATTTGGATTTGAATTTTATTTTCTTTCTCATTTTTTTTTTTTTACTTTTTGATTTGATTTTTCTTGTGCAGCAAGATAATTGTATAAATATGTATGCATATATTGGATTTAACATATATATTTTACCATGTTAACATATATTGAATTATTTGCTATCTAGGGGAGGAGATGGGGAGAAGGCAGGGGAGAAATGGAACACAAGATTTTGCAAGAGTGAATGTTGAAAAATTATCCATGCATATCTTTTGAAAATTAAAAAACTTTAATTTAAAAAAAAAAGAACTTTGGATATATAAATATACCTATGCTTAACTATAGCCTGCTTGGGGGAGGTGGAGGAAATGAAAGGAGATGAAAGCAAAAACTGCACAACAGAGAACAAAAGAATAATCTATTTTTATATATTTATAAAATATTTTTATACATTAAGAAAAATCTAATTTATTTTTCTTAATAATCTATAAGAAAAAGAAAAGATGGACAGTTGTGAATATATAATCTCTTCTATTATTATGTATGCTTTCTTGAAATGGAAATTTATTGTTCCATATTTTGAATCCTCCTTGATATTCTACTGGCCACATGACAATGTTTTGTCTTATTTCTCTTTTCTGTCTTTTTCCATTTTGTTTTTTCTCATCTTGTATTTAGTTTTACATTTAAAAAATGAAAGAGAAAAAAAGAACTTTACTATTGATTGCATGGCATGGGAGGCACTAGCACAGGACCACTTAGCATGGTATGCCCTCATCGGAGAAGGTGCTATGCTCTATGAGCAAAGCAAAATTGACTTAGCTCAGAAGAAACATGAGATGTGCAAAGTTAGAGAATCCACCTTAAATGGTCATGTGGACTATTTGTGTGGCAGAGCATTCTGACCTTGTATTGGTCTGACTGGTCACAGTTGAACACACTGTAACTTGACTCTAGCATAGTGATGTCATTTTGGTCCTCTTCAAGAAGAAAGGAGGACAACCAGCATACTTCATCACTGGTCCTTTGGAACTGGAAATGGTCATGGTATTCTTAGAAGTCTGAAGTCTTTCAAAGTTGTTTTTCTTTATGATGTTGCTATTGTGTAAACTGCTCTTTTGATTTTGCTCACTTTTCTCTGCATCAGTTCATATGATTTTCCTTAGGTTTTCCTAGAACAATAGCTTTTGTCATTTCCTATAAGATGATAATATTCCAATAATTAATGTGCCACAATTTGATTAGGGCAAATTGATAAGCACCTTCTAAGTTTCATTTCTTTCTTTTTCTATTTTTCTTTTCAATACTCCCTTCAGGATCCTCCCAAATTAAATTTGATTTTGTTTATTATTCTGTGTCCCCCCCATTATACTCTTTATTAAATCTCCCCTCCCTATTTTTGCTTTTCCCATTGAGTTTGATGTATTTCTGTACTAAGGTCATTTCAATCTTTTTGTCCCATTAAGATAAGGAGGTTCATCCTTTACCCTCTCTACCCATCTTAAACATCATTGTAATTATTGTGCACACTGTTCTAACAATTTTGCTTATTTTATTCAGCATAAGTTCATACAAAATTCTTTAAAACAGACCAGTCAAGCAAGATGTAGAAGCATATGAAAATAAGAGTCTGCTGTTTGATAAACTCAAGTTTATAAATTACCAAAAGATTTCTTTTTGTTTTTATTTATTTATTTGCTAAGGCAATTGGAGTTAAGTGACTTGCCCAGGGTCACACAGCTAAGAAGTGTTAAGTGTCTGAGATCAAATTTGAACTCAGGTTCTCCAGATTTCAGGACTGGTGCGCCACCTAGCTGCCCCTCTCCTTTTTGTTTTTAAAAATTGCTGCTGAGAATATTGAAAAGCAATTTAGTCTCCCTTCTTAAACTTTAAACCACAGTAAACTGACCTGATCACCAAAGGGACATCAAAAATATTTGGAAGAAAAAAAAAGTTAAGTACTATTCACTTTGAACAAAGAATAGATGGCTTTTTAAAAATAATAATAATTTTAATTACATAAGATGTAAAAGATGTGCATAAATATAACTACTGAAGACATGTGGAAGAAAAACTATAGAGTGGGAAAAGTATTTGTAATAAATATTATCAATAAAATACTAACAACCAAGAGAACTGGCACCATGATGTAACAGTAAGAGTCACTGCACAATAGATGAGTTATCAAAGGAAAAAAACAGTTGGCAAAGGAATTTTAAAAAATGAATATCAAAATAGTTCTGAAATTTCACCTCAAACTTTACAAATGGCCAAAAATGGCCTCCAAAAGGAGATCATCAATATTACAGTTCTTGTTCAATTGTATCTGACTCTCTGTAATCCCATTTTGGCATTTTCTTGACAAAGATACTGGAGTAATTTGCCATTTCCTTCTCCAGCTCATTTTACAGATGAAGAACAGGATTACTTGTACAGCATCACCTAGGTAGTAAATATATGAGACCAGATTTGAATTCATGAAGATTTGTTCCTGATTCTGAGCCCAGTGCTCTCTCCACTGCACCACCCAGCTGTCCCTCAATATTGGAGAGACTGAATAAAAATGGACACACAAATACAATTTTTATAAAGAAGTAAAATGATCCAACCATTTTGAAGAAAAGTGAGCAAACTTGTCCATAACTTTTGGCCACTCCCTCGACTATTAGATTTATCTCTCATAGAAATCAGTAATGATATATATCAACTTATTCATTAGGCTTTTGGTAGCAAAGAATTTCAAGCAAAAAGGATGCTAGTCATTTGGGAACAAGCTAAAGAAAGCATATTACGTAAATGTCATGAGATGTTTTTAGATAGTAAGAAATAATCCAAGGAATTCAGAGAAAAAGATTAAATTTTTATGACTTCATCTTCAAAGGAAATTTTCTGATATCTAATGAGGGCTATGTTCCATAGCAAAAGACACTTACATATTAATTCGATTCTTGAGATTTCACTGCAGAATGACTTTTCTGATGCACAGCAAGATTGGAGCCCTGGCTAAATACCTTTCCACATTCATTCATTACATGTATAGGGCTTCTCTCCAGTATGAATTCTGAATTTGGAAGAAAAAAAAATTAAGTACTTTGATGGACTTGATGGACAGCAAGATTAGATCTCGTTCTGAAAGCTTTTCCACATTGATGACATTCATAAGGTCTCTCTCCAGTATGAATTCTCTGATGACAAAGAAGGGATGAGTGTCCTCTGAAAGCCTTACTACAGTCATGACACGCATGAGATTTCTCTCCAGTATTAATTTTCCGATGTTTGAGAAGGGCTGAGCTCTGGGTGGAGGTCCTCCCACATTTATTACATTTATAGGGCTTCTCTCCAGTATGATCATTCTGATGTCTAAGAAGGTCATTACCTAAAGGTCTTTCCACATTCATTACACTCACAAGGCACTTCTTCACTGTGAGTTCTCTGATGCACAATAAGAGCAGACCTTGTTCTGAAAGCCTTTCCACACTCATGACACCTGTGAGATTTGTCTCCAGTGTGAATTCTGTGATGTACAATAAGGTATGACCTCTGACTAAAGGCTTTACCACATTCATTGCAGTTATAGGGCTTCTCTCTAGTTTGAATTCTCTGATGTACAGTAAGATGGGAATTCTGGTTGAAGACCTTCCCACAATCATTACATTGATAGGGCTTCTCACAAATATGAATGTTGTGATGGTAATTAAGATCTATGTTTTGGCCAGTGGGATCTCCACATTTGTTATATTTTTCAAGTAGTAATTTTTTGTTGTCTTGCATGGTCTGGGGTCAAACTGAAGGCTGTCTCTGATTGAGTTTTCACTCCAGTAAGTTTTTCATGATATTGAATAAGCTCTAATTGGTTATTAAAGTGTTCTTCAAATCATTATATTTAAAATCCCATGTTCCTGAGATGATTTTCTTGCACTGAATTAAACCTGAATATTTTCTGAAGTCATTTTCATTTGTATCACATTCACTGTGAGGCTTTTCTTTAAGAACTTTCTTTGGTACAAAAACAGTTAGCTCTTGCCCAAATCTTTGATCAAAATTATTAGTTATCATCTTTCCCTTCACAGGGAGTTTGCCTGAAGGTAATCTTTAATTGTCTAGAATGACTTTCCCAGTTGCCTTGCTCTTTCTCTCCCTTGGTACCACATTTCCCAAGTTCTTTCAAAGTGAAACCACAGGAAATTCTCAGTTTTGGAATGGATCCTTGGTTTCTGGTCTAGTCTCTCCATCTGATGAGAGACAAAAAAAGATAGAAGCAAATATAAATACATAAAAGCATAAACCTAGACATATGTGCCTTCAGATTCATTTTAATGTTCTACATGACTTCCAAGCATGATGGACAGACCAGAAATAAGTAAACCTCTAAGACACAAACACTGGATTTAAGAGAAACAAAAAGGTAAAGACAAGTGAGCAACTGAAAGATTTTATAAGGATTTTATAAGTTTTTATATTCTAACAAAAAGGGAAGGCAAGAACATAAGCATCCCTTGAAAATTATAAATTAAGCAGAGGTCAGAGTGGGGGCCAAAAAGGACAAGAAGCCTCAGAATGACTTTTGCTATATTCTTTTTTTTATTATATTTAATTTTATTTTATTTGCATAACATGTGTGGGTAATTCTTCAACAATAACTCTTGCATAGCTTTCCATTACAAATTTTCCCCCCAACTTCCCCACCCCTTCCCTAGATGGCAGGATATCCACTACATGTTAATTATGTTAAAATATTGGCAAATCGAATATATGTATACATATTTCCAAACTTATCATTGTTGTGCAAGAAAAATCTTATCTACACAAACGATATATCAGATAAAGGAAACACAATGTAAGCAAATATCAATCAAGGAGTATGAGAATGTTATGTTGTAGTCCACATTTCGCATCCCTCTCTCTGGGTGTATATGGCTTTCTTCAGTGAACAATTGCAGGTGGTTTGAAACATATCATTGTTGAAGAGA